>MDKH01196788.1:0-19811 GCA_005239495.1 Nicotiana undulata | reverse complement strand
ATGTGACACCAGTTCTGGGATTTGTTTATGGGTTTCATTTCGAAAGTGCTATGTTGTATTTTATTTATCCTGCTCGTATTTGTTGTTAATGAGTTTTATTCAGTTCAAACGTTGGCTTGTCTAGCGGCTTCAACGTTAGACGCAGTCATGGCCCGAAGGTGGGATTTCAGGTCGTGACACATATTCTCCCGAGTTAGAAGAGGTTAGCTCGGGAGCGGAGTCATAAAACATTACTAGGTTCTGGTATTTCCAAGTTACGGAAGAAACGGACGCAACGATGTCAACGGTGGAAGAATTGTAGCAAGTTGCATTGTTCGAAGAATTCTTGGAAAGGAAATTCCATTTTGGGACAGGACTGCACCCGGAGCTCAGGTATCCTGAAGAATATAGCCGTGCACAGCCTGAGTTTAGATCCCAACGTACCTACAGTAAGACAGAAGAAACGCCCTATTGCTGAGGCCAAGAATAATATCGATTTGGTCCGAGAGGTAAGATATCCAGACTGGCTAGCCAATGTTGTAGTAGTTCCTAAAAAGAACAATAAATTTTGCATGTGTGTAGACTATAAAGGCCTTAATAAGGCGTGCCCGAAAGACTCGTTTTCACTTCCAAATATTGATCAAATGATTAATGCCACGACCGGGCACGAGTTAATGAGTTTCCTCGATGCTTATTCCGGGTACAACCAAATCAAGATTAACCCGGAAGATCAATAAAAAACTTCGTTTATAATGAATTTTCGTACATATTGTTACAATGTAATGCCCTTAATGTTGAAAAACACCGGAGCCACTTATCAACGACTCGTAAATAAGATTGTGTGAAAAGCAAATAGGAAAGACTATGGAAGTTTATATAGATGATATGCTCGTTAAGCCTTTGAATGCAGGTGACCACCTTAAGCATTTGCAAGAAACATTCGACATCCTGAGGAAGCATAACATGAAACTTAATCCTGAGAAGTGCGCGTTCAGGGTCAGTTCTGGTAATATTTTGGGTTTTTCTGGTCTCACAAAAAGGAATTGAGGTAACCCCGACAAAATCAAGGACATAGAGGATATACCGGATCAATTGTCGAACGTAAAGGAAGTCCAAAGGCACATAGGGAGATTATCATCTTTGAGCAGATTGATTTCTCGGTCGTCGAAAAAATGTCATCGCTTCTTCACACTGCTAAAAAGGAAAAATAATTTTGAATGGACACCGGAGAGCAAATATGCTCTAAAGGACCTGAATAAATACTTATCAAGCCCTCCATTGATCTCATAAGCAAAAAAAGGTGAAACATTGTTGGTCTACCTCGCTGTTTCTGAAGTTGCGGTACGTGCGGTTTTAGTCCGGGAGGACGAAGATATGCAATTTCCAATTTTTTACGTTATCAAAATTTTAAGGGGAGCAGAAACTCGCTACCCACATTTGGAAAAGCTGGTTTTAGCTCTCGTAGTCGCCGCTTGGATACTGAGGCCTTAATTCCAGTGCCACCCGATAGTTGTGGTGACTACTTTCCCTTTGCGGAACATCCTTTATAAGCCTGAGCACTCGGGCAGATTGGCCAAATGGGCCATCGAAATGAGTAAGTTCGACATAGAATATAAACCAAGTCTTGGCTGACTACGTGGCTGGTTTCGTTCAGAGACTATTGTCTCCTGCAATCAAGGAGTCAGTAATGGTGTCAGAATCGACATCGGGGGTTTGGACCCTATTTATGGATGGAGCTTTCAATGTTAAAGGGTCCAGACTCAGAATAGTCTTAATCACGACTTCGTGGAAACGCTAAGGGAAGCCATTAGAACGATCCATTTAACTAACAATGAAGCAAAGTATGAAGCTTTGATTGTAGGGCTTGAATTGTCCCGGGAACTTGATTTCGAGGTTATCGAAATAAATGTGACTCTTAGCTGGTGGTAAATCAGGTCTACAGGATCTTTAATCCCAAAGAAGAACATATGCAACAATACCTGGTAAAGGCCTAGGCTCTTTTGGCACAATTTCGGGAGTGGTAAATTACACACATCCTGAGGGAGTATAACGCAGAAGCGGATGCATTAGCAAACTTAGGATTATCGACAAAAATAAAGGGATTGGAATCCAGGAAGGTAGTACAACTGATGAGCTCAATCCTAGATACGCATGATTACTATGAGGTAAAGTCGACTAGTCTGGTCTGGGACCGGAGAAATGAAATAATTAACTATATTGAGCACGGGAAGTTGCCCGAAGACCCCAAAGCACCACGTGCGTTACGCACCAAAGCTGCACGTTATAGCTTCAAGAGAGGCCAATTGTATATAAAATACTTCCAAGGCCCGCTGTCCCGATGCTTAGGAGTGTTAGAAGATAATTATGTCGTGAGAGAAGTCCACGAAGTGATATGCATCAATCACTCAGGCGTAAATTCTTTGGTGCTAAAGCTGGTACATGAAAGATATTACCAGCCTCGCATGGAACAAGACGCCGAAGACTTCGTACTAAAATGTGATAAGTGACAATGCTACGCACCACTAGTACACCAACCGATAGAACCCTTACATTTGGTTCAGTCCCCATGACTGTTCATAATGGGGGATGGACATCCTCAGACCGCTACCACCGGCTCCCGGAAAGGTAAGGCTTCTTTTAATTCTGACAGACTATTTTTCTAAATGGGTGGAGGCAAGTCCTTATCAGAAGATTGGAGAATGCGATGTGGTCGATTTCCTATGGGAAAATATAATTTGCAGGTTTGGAATACCAAAAGAGACAGCATGCGACAATGGGCCACAGTTTATCGGTGCAAAAGTTACAAAGTTCCTCGATGATTTGAAGATAAAGAGGATCACATATTCGCCTTATCATCCAAGCGCAAATGGTCAAGCGGAGTCAACAAACAAAGTGTTTATTCAAAACTTCAAGAAAAAGGTTGGAAGCAGCAAAAGGCAAATGGCCCGAAGAATTGTCCGGAGTTCAATGGGCCTATCGAGCAACAACCAAATCGAGTACAGGAGAAACTCCTTTTCCCATTGTGTACGGTGCTGAAGTCCTAATCCCGGTGGAAGTGGGTGAACCCACCTTGAGATATTTTCAGGCAGATGAAGAATCGAATAACGAAGTAATGTTTCTTGGAACTGCTTGACGAATGCATGGACTTGGCTCATGTATGAATGCCAGCTCAAAAGAAGAGAATGGAGTGATATTATAATCGAAGAGCCAACTTCCGTTATTTCAAAGTAGGATACTTGGTTCTGAAGAAAGTAACCCAAAATACCCAGGGAGCTCAATGTGGGGAAGCTAGGAAGGCCCCTTCCGGATTTCAGCTATCACTAGGAAGCAGAATGGAGACAAGTTGCCTAGCAACTGGAACGTGGCACACCTCAAAAGATATTATTGCTGACGAACATTATTCAAGAGGAAAGTATGTGCTGCACTCTTTTTCCCTTATTTAAGTTTTGGTCCCAATTGGGTTTCCCTGGCAAGGTTTTTAACGAGCTGCAACAGAAAGCACACTATAAAGACAGGAACCATAAGGCCTTTGATAGCAAGGCAAACAAACAAGCTTCCGCTCGGAGCCGGTTGGATAATCTTTGGTTCGATAGAAAATTCCCACTAGTTAAGTTTGCTACTGAACAAAGGTTAAATGACCGTTCACGAGCACAAACCACTATAGGGTTGTTAGATATTCCTCCACGCGATAGCATAAATTCCTGAGGGGAAGTAAAGTGTGTTAGCAAGTTGAGGATTATCTAGCATTTTGTTAGTGGACTCCTGGAAGATACAAGTTTTCTAGTGTTCCAATTAGCACTCTTCGTATTCGAACACTAGGGGGGAATTATATGAAGATACGACAACAATGACTGCCACATCAACCGGGGAATGGAAATCTGGAAACAAAATACATCATCAGGACCGGGGACTGCACAGTCAGCCCCGTATAAATAAGTTGTACAAGATAGCTACAAGTAGTGGCAATTTTATTTCAGCATAGCAAATGCTTATGTATTTTTTGAAAATAGAAGGAATAAAATGAAATCCTTTTGTTTTTTTCTTGTTTCTTGTTCGAACGATGAATTAACTTTTTCATTTGAAAGTTTAACAAGTACTACAAATGTTAGTGCCATAATGAACATGAGACTTATTCTTCAAGAGCACCGTAAATATAAGAGGGCCCTCTCTTATAAAAAACCCTCACGTTAAAGGGTTGGTTCCGAAAGAATCTATGCCCGGAATCAAAAATGCCATCGGGGAAAAATACACCCAAAGTGTATATGAAACAGACGCAAAAAGTAAACTTGCACAAATACTTATAGAAACCCTCACGTAAAAGGGATAATGCTCGAAACCAAAGTGCTTCGAGAAAAATGCATCCGAGACTACAGATAGCAAAGAGAGAACCGAAAAACGTGCGTAGAATTCTTAAGAAAATATTAAAGACTTGCACTGATATTCAAAAGAGTAAGACTCAAACAATACTTGAGAAAAAACATGTCTTTATTAACAATAACGTTCCAAAACGGTAAAAGTACAAAGTGGGAAAAAAAGAGAAAAGCTAAACCGCAGTATCTCCAGAACCAGGAGGAAGAGAAGTGTCTGCATCCCCGGGAGAAGTAGGTGGGTCCACCGATGGATCGATGTTTTCCCTAGTCTGGTCTTCAGCATCATCGCCCTCCGGTCCCTCTTCTATTCCAGAAAACTCAAAACCAGAACAAGAAGAACCAAGAGCATTAGACTGCGCCAGAAGACCATTTTTAGCAACCAACTCAAGCTCTCAAGCCTTAATAATTTCGGCATCAAAGTCAATGATACGAGCTTTGGCCTCTTCCAAGGTTTTTCTCCTTATGCCTTACATGGAATAAGTTTTTTCAACACCGAGGTAAGCCGCTTGGCGCTTAAGTTCTTCTTTGAGTTGTGTAACCTCGGCTAAAAGGCTCTCCCGGGCGGACCTAACAGATCTAAGGCTAATATCTAGGTCATGGATGGTAGAACTAAAGAGCATCTTGTGCTTGATAGTTTTCTTGCACTTCTCTTCCAACTGTGCATGTTTCGCCACTGCAGCAGCAAGCTCTTCGATTTTAGAGTCCAAGGCGGCTTCTAAGTTAGTTACTTTTTTAGTAGTAGCAGCCTCGCATTCGGTTGTAGTAAGAATGGCGTCCTGGGCTTCATCCCATTTGGCCTTGGCTTCATCAAATCTATTCCTCAATGGGCAAATTGTTTGGCTAAGGGTTACCACTTCTTGCTTGCTTTGCTACAAACGAGCCTCCAAAGAAACAACCTCAATAGCTTTGGTTTATAGTTCTGAGAGGCGAAGAATGGTGGGGTTCCGTTCCACCAAAAGCAGTTCCCGCAGAAGTAAGTTCCTCATTCTCACGAATCATCCTCTGAAGGCCCTCAAAAGCAAGAAATTTGGCCTACAAAACATGAAAAAGTTAAACTTAGAATACATTCATACAAAAGAAGAAGAAGTAATGAAGGAAGAAAAGAACGTATCGATGCGGCATTGTGTATGTCGTTGTTCAGCAAACACTCTCTCGAGAATGCCTGAATCTTTTCCTAGTTTTTCTCTGAAGCCAAAGGCTTCAAATTATTAGCAAGCTCCACCAGCCCAGATAGAAAGTTGCATTCGGTAGAGATAGAAAGAGTAACGTTCCTCCTCCTTTGTGGATCTTCAGAAGGGGCAGCATAATTTTGCCCCAAATACCCCTTTACTAGGGACTATGGAAGAGGAACACCTTTTTCATGGCCAGTGCGGCTGATGGAGGTTGTCACGATCCGAATTTCCCACCACCAGGACCGTGATGACGCCTAACATTGAACCCGCTAGGTAAGCCAACGTTAACGATTATTTACCTTATTCTTTTATTATTATCAGATAACAGGTGTTATACAGAATCAGCGAAAATAAAAGTACGAAATAAAACTAAGTCTAACAACCTGATTTAATATCATTACGAAATCCATAACACTATACCCAGAAATTGGTGTCACAACTTCACGGAATATCTATGAATACTACATATAAAGGTCTGAACAAAATAAATACATCTGTCTCAGAATAAAGAAGAGCAGAATGGAAATAAAGTAGGAGGGGACGCCAAGGCCTACGGACGCCTGCAGGACTACCTCAGAATCTCCAAATGGACTGAAGGCAGCCTCCTCACTCTAGGGTATGTAGAGTCCTGTACCGGGATCTGCACAAAAAATGTGCAGAGTGTAGCATTAGTACAATTGACCCCATGTAGTTAGTAAGTGTCGAGCCTAACCTCGGCGAAGTAGTGACGAGGCTAGGACACGACGACAAAATCAACCTATGCAGTTTAATAATATACGGAGAAAATAATAACAAGAAGAAATAAGCAGCTAAATACAAAGAAAAGGGGAACGTGTTGAGGGGAGGAAATATCAAGTAAAGGAATAATGAAGTAAGAAACAACTTATATATCAATTTAAACAACAAAAGTAACAGCACAACAAGTGCACGACATCACCCTTCATGATTTTACTCTCATCCTCACCAAATAATAAATAAAATGCACGGCATCACCCTTCGTGCTTTTAATATCATAATATGACACGACATCACCCTTCATGCTTTTACACTCTCTCACAATATCATACACGGCATCACCCTTCGTGCTTTTAATATCATCATATGACACGACATCACCCTTCATGCTTTTACACTCTCTCACAATATCATACACGGCATCACCCTTCGTGCTTTACACTCTTCCTCACCCAAAAAAATCAACAACAACAATCCAACAAGGAAATCAACAATGCAAATAATAATAACAAAGCCATAACGTCTCGACAAGGGAGCCAAGAGTAGAATCAATACCATCCCGGCAAGGGAAAAACATCTATAGCCAATCTCACTTAGTACATAACTTCACATGAAAATTCTCAACTGAAACCAATACTCAACACAGATCAATACCAAGGAATTTCCACCAACATAGATAACTATAAAGTGCAACTCAAGTAATACTTAACGAAAAACCACATAAATCACAATATTCGAATCACGGGCATGCTTGACACCAACGTATAGGTACTCGTCATCTCACCTATATGTTGAACATGATACTAACACATAGCAAATAGGACTCACCACCTATTCCCTCAAGCTAAGTGTCACAACCCAAATTTCCAACCCTAGGGATCGTGATGGAACCTAACACCACACTTGCTAGGCAAGCCAATGTTAAAATTCGATTAACTACTTTGCATTTATTATCTATTTAAACATAATAAAATAATCTGAAGTAAACTGAATCTATTGGTTACCGATAAATAATTTCCAAAGATAAAATAATAAACAATTGAATAAAGAGAACCACGAGCTAATTATATAAATAAATCTAGAACTACTCCAGAGTCTGGTGTCACAATTCACGAACTACTAAAGAATACTACAAATACAGGGCTGAAAGAAATAGTGTAACTATTCTGAATATACTAAAACAGTTTTATAAAAGTAGGAGAAGACTCTCGGGATCTGCGAACACTGGCTGATATACCTCGTGTCTCCGAATGAATAGATGGTTGCTCTAAAATCTCTAATGCTGGCTAGTACCTAGTTCTGCACAAAAGAGTGCAGAGTGTAGTATTAGTACAACCGACCCCATGTACTGAGTGAGTGCTGAGCCTAACCACAACGAAGTAGTGACGAGGCTACGGCGGGGAATTAACAATATAACCTATGACAATATAAATAATAAATCAAGAAAGAAATCTAAACAAATAAATAAATACTGCAACAACAATAAAATAACTCAGCCGCCTTTTCCAGGTCTCAGCTATAACCAATACTCCAATAAATCTCCAAGTTTCCAAACTTTACTTTAAAATAACCACATGTACGAAATATAAGAAAAACCGTAGAGTAAAAAAACAAGAATTTCCAAATCTTTATAATTAAAAAAAATCAATAAAGTATTATTATTCCCCATTATCACTGTCTTGTTGCGGCGTGCAACCCGATCCCAATCACAATCAATTTATTCCCCCTTATCACAATCAATTATCCACCCTTATCACAGCCCCCTTATCACAATCAATTTAGTCTATTCATCAAAAACATTCACTGTTCAGGCCAAGTCTTTCATAACACTTTTATTTCAACAATTTCAAACAGAAAATAATATAGCTCGTAAGCTTTAAACAATATCATCCCACAACAATTGGAAATAATCAATATATATATATATATATATATATATATATAACCTCCGTAAAGTCTTTATGTACCATGATAGAATCAAGAGAACAACCAACACTTTTAACACACTTACAACAATAATTGGAAATAATCAATTGAAACCAAATAATCACGTGAACCTCAACAATCACGAAACCGTTAAACTGCATTTCTCATAACTTCCTCAATATTATCAAAAATGAAACCAACATGAATATATAAATATATTTCCAAAAACATTGGGCCAAGCTGCCCAACCTTTCTGTACCACAAGGGAACCAAACACGCAACCAATACTCTTTCAAAATAGCCAAATAATATGTAACAACAATGTAATAAAGCCTAGTAGTCATAGAAACAATAATGAACATAGAACAATTAAGACAGGAGTCAATTAAATTGGGAACAAGGAAAGGATCATGTTTAACGGATCATTTGGTGGTGCATAAATACTCGTCACCTCACATATACACCACTCACATGCTAATTCACATAACAAATAAGTGGGTATTCCTATTCCCTCAAGTCAAAGTTAGACCACACTTACCTCAATTTCGTAGACCACTCACTGCTCAATTATAGATTTTCCTTTAGAATCTTGCTCTAACTTGCTCGAATCTAATCATAATTAACTCAATACCATCAATATTCTAAATGAACTAACTTTATTGAAAAATATAATTTTTCCTAATTTTTCTAAAAAATAGTAAAAACCCGACCCCGGGTCCACTTGGTCTAAGCTTGGGGTTCGGACCAAATTACGTTTACGCATTCACCCACCAACTCAAATATACATTAGTTTCGAAATCCAACCTCAATTCGAGGTAAAGATTTGATTTTTACAAAATTCCCTAATTCTACCCAAACCCTCAATTTTTACCATGAAAATTCTTAGTTTTTGATTTAAAAGTGATGAAAAACAATGAGTAATTGAAAGAGTAAATTTTAGAATTGATTACCTATGACTTGGGTATTATATTTGGTGAAGAAATTCGTTCCTAGGGCTGTGAGGTTCGAAAATTTGAAGAAGAAGAAGTCAGCCCGTTTATATATATTTTTTTGCCATCTATTATGCCTCGTTTCTCATGCCAAATGATCCCAAAACTCGACTTTTATGTCTCCAGTGGATTCCTTGTGAAATTGTAGTCAAGTTAGGATTTTAAATCACTCAATTTGACATTATAATGAAGGAGATATGTACATTTTAATATTTGCAAATAGTGCAGATTTTTAATACGCCGTCAGTGACAATTTCGTAATTAACCTTAAAAATCTGGCAACTTTAATAAAATGATCCTCATACGATGTCCAAATTCGATGATTTTTTTGCTACGGGCCTGTAATTACGATATAGATCTAATACTTCATTCAAAACAGAAATTGGAGTTCATTTGTTCAATATGATATCATTTATGCTTGAAGAAACAACATCGAAGCATAAGAAAGAACGAGTGCAACACAACCCAAACCTATTTGAAACTCACCCGAGCCCTCGGGGCTCTAAACCAAACATGCACGCAAGTCTAAAAGCATCATACAGACTTGCTTGTGCGATCAAATCATGAAAATAACATGTAAAACTATGAATTAAAACCTCAAAACTCAATATTTTTCTCAAGAACAGTTAGTTCACTATTTATCAACCGGACGTCCGAATCACGTCAAATAAATTCTGATTCACCAAATTTTGCAGACAAGGCTTAAATATGTAACGACCCGACCGGTCGTTTTGAGCTCTAGCGCGTCGTTCAGCCGTTTGAGGTCATGAGCAGCTTCGTTTCAGGTATTATGACTCGTAGGTGTGGTCAGAGTTGAATTTCGGGAAGTTCGGAGTCAAATTGGAAGAAAAATTCTCATTTCGTAAGGCTTAAGTTGGAAGAACTGACTAAGATTGGAATTTTGAGTAAACGACCTCGGAATCAGGATCTGAAGGTTCCAGAAGGTTCGTATGATGATTTCGGACTTGGGCGTATATCCGGATCGGGTTTTGGATAACCTGGGAGCATTTCGGCGTATATTGTGGAAGTTAGTATTTTAGAAGAATTTCATAAGTTTGGGTTGGAAGGCATCTCAGTTTTATAGAGGTCCGTTTGGGATTTCGAGTCTGGGAATAGCTCCGTATGGTGATTCTGGAGTTGGGAGCGCGATCGGAAGTGAATTCGGATGTCCGGAGGTCATTTTGAAGTCATTTGGCTAAAGATAGAAATTTGAAGGTTTTTGAGAAATTTGCCCGAGAGTTTGACTTTTTGATATCGAGGTCGGATTCCAATTCCGAAAGTTGGAGCAAGTCTGTAATGTCGAATGACTTTTGTGCAAAATGTGGGGTCAATCGCACGTGATTTGATAGGTTTCGGCATCGGATGTAGAAGTTTGAAATTTCAAAGTTCATAAAACTTGAATTGGAGTGCGATTCATGATTTTGACGTTGTTTGATATGATTTGAGGCCTCGAGCGAGTTCGTATCATATTTTGGGACATGTTGGTATAATTGGTTAAGGTCCCGAGGGCCTCGAGTTGATTTAGGAAGGTTAACGGAATGGATTTCGGACCAAAATAGCTGCTGAAAATTCTGCAGCAAATCTGTTTTGGGACAGCAATTTATGCATCGAAGAGCTAACTTTGGAAGCGTATATATAAGAGTCTATATGGAATCTGAAACTTTTCAAAGCATGAAAGTTATAGACCTTGCATTCTAGTTTCCATAAAGTTAAATTATTCATGATTTGGACATTTTATCAGAAAGGTATGACCGAATTGAAGATGGATGGTGGAGCAGTTTCGCCAGAATTTTCTGATGCATGGAGCCGACTTTAGAAGCTTATATCTCTGAATATATAAAGAGTTATATGGTGTACAACCTATCAAATTAAAGATCTTCGAGTCTAGTTTCTAAATCTTCAAACCGTTTGTTATTTGGATATTTCTACAAGGAGTTATGGGTGTTTTAACAGAAGGTGTTCAACAAGCGAAAATTGTAATAGGATGTACAACATGCACAACGCAAGCGCAAGGTACAACTCGATGAAGCATGGGCAGATTGTTTTAAACACGAATTTTGGCCCATTTCTTTCATTTCCTTCATTTGGCTTGGATGATTTTGGAGAGCTCAAGGAGGGATTTTCACCAAGTAACACACGGTAAGTGAATTCTTCCTATTTTTGAGTTAAATATGTGATCTTACATGGATTTAGACATGAAAAATTTGTATAAATTTGGGATTTTTGGGGAAGACCTAGAACTTGAAATTTTGGACTTTTACCATGAATTTGAGCATGGAAATTGTAAAAAATTGTATATTTGAGTTAGTAAAGTTATGGGTAGAATTTATCTTCGAGAAATTTTGGAATTCGGGCACGTGGGCCCGAGGGCATTTTGGTCAATTCCTTGAGCGGAGATGGGAGTTTATATAATCTGAATTTTTAACAAATATTTGAGTATATTTTCATTGGTTTATAATTATTTGGATAGTTTGGGGCGTTGCGCATCCATTGAAGTCGTCATAGAGGCTTGGAAGTCGGGTATGAATCTTCGGAGCGAGGTGAGTCTCCTTTCTAACCTTGTAAGAGCGAATTGTCCCCATAGGTGTTTTATATGCTGTATGTAATTGTTTGATGGGGCTACGTACATACCAAGTGACGAGAGTCCGTATGTAGCGGCTATTATTGTTATGTCCGGGTAGTTAGGCCCCACATCATGCCCTGTGTTCTTCTCGTAATGAATTATATGTTATGAAACCTTGTTATATTTAGTTTTGTTTCTCTGAGATTTATGGAATTTAAATAACATAAAAAGGAATTGTTTTATGGAAAATAATATGAAAGGAATTATTTTACGGGAAGTAATATGAAATAAATTATTTATGGAAAGTATTATGAAAAGAAAAGAATATTGTGTGTGCATGTGACCGCTTCGCAATTTACAATCCGCGAGCAAAGTGTGTTTTCCCCTACTCTTATGGGACTGGGCCGTACGCCACGGCGGATTTAAAGATACTCTTATGGGACCGGGTCGTACGCCACGACGGATTTAAAGATACTCTTATGGGATCGGGCCGTACGCCATAGCGGATTTAAAGACACTCTATGGGACCGGGTCGTACGCCACGACGGATTTAAAGATACTCTTATGGGAGCAGGCCGTACGCCACGACGAATTTAAAGATGCACTTATGGGATGGGCCGTTCGATCCTCGTCAGTACATAGATATGATAATTCAGCATATATGTATGAGTCAGCACTCGAGTCGCCGATATGATTCGCGATCGAGGGAAGCTTTTTGATTTATTTGAAAGGTGCACTTATGGGACAGGCCGTTCGATCCTCGGCAGTGCACAGTTTATTTTTATTGTTGGTTCGGGCCGAACGACCCTCGGCATATATATATATATATATATATATATATATATATACACACACACACACACACATATGATATACCACTTGTGACTTAAATTGTTAAATTGATTTAAGGACGTAAATTGTTAAATGATTTCATGGATAAGGACTTGACAGATATTTGAGGAAAGATGAAGAAGAAAGTACTTATTTATTTATTTTCAGAAATTACTCGGATTTCAGTGCCTTATATTTTTATTTGCTGCTTTACTGCCTTCACATGCCTACCGCTTTCATCATATTCTGTCATACTTATACTGTTGGACCTTAGTGAGTGTCAAGTCGACCTCTCGTCACTACTTCTTCGAGATTAGACGGGATACTCACTGGGTACATATATGTTTATGTACTCATACTACACTTGCTGTGTATTTTGTTGCACATGTACCTTTATAGTACAGTGATTGAATTGGAGACTCATACGGGCTGCATTCATCTGGAGGCGTTCCGCAGCTGACAGAGTCCCCCCTTCTATGTATTTACATTTTATCTTTATAGTCTTTGTCCAATTTATTCCTCGGACAAGCGTTGTATAATTGTATAAATTCTTAGAAGTTGCTCATGTACTTGTGTTACCAGGTTATGGGGGCGCGATGAGGTCTATCTTATTAAACTAAATTGATTTCCTGTCGTGTTTAATTCACGAAAGTTTATTCATTTTGATTATGAAATGCAGAAAAAGGCAACTATTTCGAAAGTATCTTAACTTATTGAGGGGTGGCTTGCCTGACAGTGGTGTCCGGCGCCATCACGACCTATAGATTTTGGGTCGTGACAATCATAACTATCCTGTATCGAGCTCCGGAACCAAAATACGGGCTCGATACCAACAGTTTCAAACGTTAATTCATTTTTTTATTTATTAATAATTCAGCAAAATAATTTCTTTCAAAAATTGATTTTTAAGGCTTGGGACATCGGAATTCAATTCCGGGCATACGCTCAAGTCCCATATTTTACTGCGGACCTCCCGGGATCGTCGAAACACAGATCCGAGTCCCTTTACTCAAAATGTTGACTCAAGTCAACTAAAACCAATTTTTTTAATTCTAAAAATTATTATTTCTTATATTTTTCACATAAAAGCCTTTTGATTTCATGCCCGGACTGTGCACGCAAATTGAGGTAGTTAAGATTTACCTTTTTATGGCTACTAAGCCTAGAACGGAGTCTAAATTCATAATATGACCCCTTGGGTCATCACAATCTCCACCGCGAACGGACATAAAAGATTACCTAAATTTTCAAACAAGTGTGATATTTACTCTGCATGTTCGATTCAGACTCCCAAGTAGCTTCCTCAACGGGCTGACCTCTCCACTGGACTCGAACTGAAGGAAAACTCTTAGACCTCAACTGATGAACCTGCCGGTCTAAAATGGCTACCGGCTCCTCCTCATAAGTCAAGTCTTTGTCCAATTGGATAGAGCTGAAATCTAACACGTGGGACAGCTCACCATGATATTTCCGGAGCATAGACACGTGGAATACCGTATGAACGGTGGATAACCCTGGAGGCAACGCGAGTCTATAAGCTACCTCCCCCACTCTATCAAGAATCTCAAACGGTCCGATATACCTAGTGTAACGACCCAGCCGGTCGTTTTGTGTGTTGGGACTCTGTTCCCGTGAATGACTCTTTCCATAGCGACTACTCGTGCCTTATGACTTGTGTGGGCAGGTAGTTCGAGATTCAGAAGTGATTTGGCCAGTTCAGGAACACTTGGTTCCTGAAGGCTAGCCTATTTGGCTGATTTTGGTTCCGAGCAGCATTTTGAACAAACGACCTCGGAATCGAGTTCTGACAGCTCCAGCAGCTCCGGATGATGATTTCGGACTTGGGAGTGTGTTCGCCTCGGGTTTCTGATGACCCGGGAGTATTTCGGCACCTGAATTGGAATTCAGGATTTCATGTGATTTGGAATTCAGCCTGGAATTGGACCTCGTGATATCATGGTCCGAATGGAATTCCGGAACTGGCAATAGTTCCGTATAGTCATTTATGACTTGTCCGCAAAATTTGGGGTCATTCCGAGCAGTATAGACCCGTTCGGCGTATTGATGAGCCATTTGATTTTTCTTGAAATCCTAAGTTTGATCTAAGGGGTTTTGGAGAGTGATTCTTGGTTTGAATGATGTTTTTAGTGTTCTGGGAGCTCGAGCAAGTCCGTTATGTGATTTGGTACTTGTTGGTATAATTTGTCGAGGGCTCGGGTGGGCCCAGGGGTTTCCCGGACCCCGATCGAGGTCAAAAACCAACAAAACTCATAGATGGTGGGAATTTACTGGTGTGACCGCACCTACGGTCCATGAGCCGCAGGCGCGAGGTTCGCACCAGCGGAAATTCCTTCGCAGGTGCGGCTCCAGCCGCAGGGGCGATCTTTTCTCCGCAGGCGCGGACAAAAGCCCGTAGGCGCGACCTTCCCTAGGGGCCCAGGCCATCGTAGGAGCGGCCTATTCTCCGCAGGCGGGGCTCTGCAGGCGCGGACAAAATCCCGCAGGTGCGAGAAATCCCCCAGTTCCCAGTCCTTTTTCCGCAGGCGCGACCCAATATTCCACAGGTGCGAGTCCGCACCTGCGATCAAAAAGTTGCAGGTGCGGAAACTGCTGGGCAGTCCTATTAAAAAGCCCAAGTCGTGATTTCTTTCCCAAAAACCATATTTCCTCCATTTTTTACGACCCCAAGAGCTCCAGAACGGATATTTCGGCTTAGAAACTCAGGTAAGTGATTCCGTAACCCTCCGCATGTCAATTTCTTCCGTTCTTTGAGAATTTCCTCTTCCTAATTCATTGGAATTCATAAGAAATTGTTGGGGGAAGAAAGAGGGGTTTGATGAAAATGTGAATTCTGATTTTTGGGCCATTGAGGGATGATTAATTGAGTTAATCTTGATCCTTAGGCGACGTATAGCGCGTTTCTTCAAGAATTATAATTTTCCGAACGCCGAGGCTCGGAGTTGAATTTCCAAAGTACGTCAAGAATACGTTTTTAAGGAAATATTTGATAAATCCTCCTCGAATCTTCCTAAATTGATATAATTATGTGCTTTTGGCTAGTTGCGAGCCATCGAGGGTGATTTGGAGGATTCGTGCGTCGTGTTGATTGGTCCGTTGGCCGGAGGAGCACTTGTCCAGGTGAGTCTCCTTTCCAAACTTTGTAAGAGGGAAATGTCCCCTAGGCTTTTTTTCGCTAATTGTGCTTGTTGAGGGGGCTACGTACGCACCACGTGACAAGAGTCCGTGCGTGGCATCTATACTTGTAACGACCCGACCGGTCATTTTGGGAATTTAAGCTCTGTTCGGTGGCGTATGGTCTTGAACGACTTCACATTGTATATATCGACCTGCGTGTGTGGTTGGATTCAGTTACCGGATGATCAAGAGTCGAAATGGAATAGAGATTTTAATTTTGAAAGCTTGAGCGGTGGGATTTGATCGGAGGTTTGACTTTTGTGTAAATAGCTCCGGAAAGAGTTTTGGGTAAGGTCACATTACGATGTCTAGATCACAGTTATTTGTTAATATTCTTATTGTGGACAGGTGGCAGTAATATATAACTACTTCATTAGTAGCATGTACGAGTATATTGAAAGTTTTATCCTCATACTCTGGTGGTTTTGGTTGTCAAATGCTATTCATAGAACGTGTAAATCATTTTTTTTCACACTTCAAACATAATTATTTAAACTTCATTAATGCAAATTTCCATGGCTAACATGTGAATATGACAGACCCTACATATCGATTTCATTTTTTAAATGCAAACTTGGATTTGCCCTCTATGTGGATTTAAAGAAAACAATACTGCTTTCTACTTTTTATTTATTTTTGCATATTTTATACTCCAAAAAAATCAAATCTCATTGCAGTAGCTAGCCTTCTCCTCCGTTCCGGCACCCTTTTCTTTCTTGGATCTATGTGCATTTGAAATAATTACTGCATTTTTGTTAGGATTAACACAATGGTAAGTTATAGGTCCTCTACTCCTCTTTAAGTAGTGAATACCATCTTTGGGTACCAAAATATATTCTGGGTATTTTTCTACTAAAATTGCTCTAGTGAAGGCATGTGTATTTGCTCTAGTTTTTCAGAATGAGGTACTATGTAACTCTATTTTATCTTCATTAGCCATGTAAATCCATACCCATAAACTCTTTTCTTCGCCATCGCCGTCGCTTCGCCGGAGTTCCACCATCTCCGACCAGCTCTTTTCACTATAGACAACCAGCTGAAACTCCCCTTAAAACAGCCCCAAAGAAGTCAACAAAACAGCCCAAACTTCTCTGTTAAAATCTACCCCAAACTCCAGCCAAAACACCACCCAAACAGCCCTCAAACCAAGCTGAAAATTCAGCTCAAAAACACTCAAACCACAGCACAATCCAGCTGCAATCAGCCATGAAACAGGTCGTAAAACACCTCAAGACCAGTTCGCAATGGACACCTTTTCCACCACTGTTTCAGCCATTAAAAGCACCGTTAAACAGTCCCGATGCAGCGTCCTAAACCATCTGAAAATACACCCACAAACGTAGCAAGGTTCTAACCTTGTCTTTCCGTTTCAGTCGAGTTCGAGGTCGAGCTAAAGCTCCAGTCGAGTTGGTTCATAATCTTTTGCTTTTCAAAAGGGGAAGCTTTGAAGATTGAGACGAGCATTGGTGAATTCGTAAAGGAAAAGCTAAATTGGGTATCGAATTGGCCGAATTGAGGTAAGTATCTTGCCTAACCTTGTGCGGGGGAACTACCCCCTAGGATTGAGTCTTCTTTGTTGATTGTAGTCCGTGTATGCGAGGTGACGAGTGCGTACTCGGACTTATTTTCTAATAGACTAGCCTTCTAGGGTTCGTAGGTCCTTATGTTACCTGTGTATGAATTGTAATTGATACATTTGAGTCTTTGGTGGTTAATTTCATCCTTTCCTGCTTAAATTAGAATGACTTGCTCTTGGATTCCTTCGTTGGCTATTTGATCTTAATTGACTTAACTGAATAATTTACCGTTCTTATCTTCATGCTATATTTGCGTACTAGAACCGCCCAATTGACTATAATAGTGTTATCTAGCTTTATAGTTGTCTAGCCGTAGTTAGATCATCCGTTCGTTGGAGTCAAGCATGCCCGTGAGTCTTACATTGTGATTATATGACTTTTCCCTTATGTGATACTTGGGTCTAGTTGATAAATATTTATGTTGTCGATGTGTTCTTGATGTTGCCTATTACTGGGCCTTTATTTGATCTGAGTTTCGTTCCGTAAATTAAATTGTTTAGGCGAGATTAGTTATAGCTGTTTTCCTTTGCTGGGATGATGTTGTTTTCATTGTTGACTCCTTTGCCGGGATGGTATGATTTCTATTATTGCTTATGCTGTTAATGATATTGATTGCGTTGTTGACTCCCTTGCCGGGATGTTGTGATTTATGGCTCTTATTGTTGACTTTCCTTGCCAAATTGTTGTTTTTGTTATTATTTTGGTGAGGAAGAGAGTAAAAGCACGAAGGGTGATGCCGTGCCATGATTTATATTGCTTTCATTTACACATTGCATTGTGAGGAAGAGAGTAAAAGCACGAAGGGTGATGCCGTGCCATGATCTTTACATTTAAAAGATCGAAGGAACATGCCATTCCCCTTTCATTTATTTATCGCATTGTGAGGATGAGAGTAAAAGCACGAAGGGTGATGCCGTGCACTTATCTTTGCATTATTGTTTCCATCGTTCTGTTTGATAATTATTGTACTTGTTTTGGTGAGGATGAGAGTAAAGCACGAAGGGTTATGCCGTGTATTCATTTCATTCATTGCATTGTGAGGAAGAGAGTGAAGGCACGAAGGGTGATGCCGTGCCATGATTTTCGTGCTCCTGTTTGATATTTACTGCATTTGCTTAAGAGTTAATATTCCATTATTTTGATTTGGATATTCATATTGATCTCTTACTACGCTCGTCGACAAGACTTGATGTTCCTCCTGCATTGCATGGCAAGTTTTGAGTTACTGACTGAGTTCCGATAGGTTTACCTTGAGAAGATTATGATTTTGAGATTTTACTGAGGAGTTTTATTGAAAAACTGATGGTTTCGAAATGATTATATCGAAAGGATTTCTACATCGAAAGTATATGTGGGCTTTAGTCTTGCATAAAATGATATTTGAAAGAGTTTTACGGGGAAACATCTTTGGGAACTTCGTATTTTGAAAGAAAACTATGTTTTACGTAATTCTCTCTCTAGTACATATACTTATATATATTTTGGAAAATGTATGTTTTCAAAGGAAACCTTTCTATGTTAAAAAGGATTTTTCTTGCAAAGCTTTTCATATGATCTGTTGTTTAAGGGTTCCCACCAGTCTATGGAATTTAATGGCTAGGTTTCGATGTGATTAAATAAATGTGGAATTGAGTTGTGGGTTTCTCTAGTGCATCGTGCTTTCTCCTGTTTGGGCTTGTCTTTGCTGTCCATCTTTCTGCGTATTGTGTGTTGTTTCATGGTTATTTTTCTGTATTTTCCTTCTGTATTATATTGTCATTGTTGTAAATTATCCCGTGATGTTCTTAGATATATGTACTGTTCGGTTTCTTCTATATTTATGCTAGTTACTTCTTGTAGACCAGTGGTATTTTGACTAGTCCTCGTCACTACTCCACCGAGGTTAGTCTTGATACTTACTGGGCACTGCTGTGGGGTGCTCATACTACTCTTCTGTGCATTTTTGTTTGCACAGATCCATGTTTTGGTTGTTAGTAGCTGCGCGGTCGATTGCCGAGGAGACTCAAGGTAAACCTGTTGCTGCGTTCGCAGGCTTCGGAGTCACCTTCCTGTTTATGCCACATGTACTTACTATTTCTAGACAGTTGTATCTAGATTCGGTAGAAAGATTTCGTAGAGCTTATGACTTGTATTTACCAGGTTTTGGGGAAAATGTAAACTCAGTCAATATTTCTATTATCGGGATTGTTAAAGTTCTTTTATTTTGTTATTGTGGTTAAATGTTAGGCTTACCTAGTCCCTAAGACTAGGTGCCATCACGGTACCCAACAGAGGGAAATTTGGGTCGTGACAATACTGTATGTTGGGTAGCCGTAGGACCCACGAGCATGTTTTAACTATTTGTCTAATATTATCTGATGTTTTGTACGAGTTATTTCTGATATATGATGAAATTGAGGTATGGTAGCTGAGAACTAAATGTACATAATATTCAGATAAGAATTATGAACTCCATCAATTGAGTAATTGTGTTA
>ML266150.1:0-115937 GCA_005239495.1 Nicotiana undulata | reverse complement strand
AAGTTTCGTTATTTTTATTAAGCAATGCTTACAGGATTTGGTTGGGAATTTGTTGAAAGTGACCAACTCTCGTTTCGTTCAGTAATAAATAATTTTTAAATTGCTATTGCAAGTTATACGTTGGCTGGCCTAGCGGGTTCAACGTTAGGCGCAGTCACGGCCTAAAGGGTGGGAATTTGGGTCGTGACATCTACTACTTCAAAAAGGGTCGTCTTTGTTACCCCTTAGGCATTTGTGGGATGCAGAATCTCTTCTCGGGTTGTCACGCTTACTAAATTGAACTCGGCGTGAAGTTTTGTGGCCCGAATGATTCTTCCGGTTAGCTTGGCTTGTTCCAACACTCTCCATTGGATAATATTGGTTGAATCCTTAGGTCCACCAAAACACGTTTAATTTTAAAATCTAAAACATTAAGAGAAATTACCAGGGCATCGTTGTGCGGTAGTAGGAGTCCATCTGGGTCCTCCTCCGTCGAAGAGATATCATCCTTGGCGACTTCCCGAGTCTTTTTCTATGGGTCACCGATATTTTTGTCTTTTTCGCTGTAGAATAGGTTACACCATTAATCTCGTTCCCACCGAAAATCATATTGATCGATAGATGAGGAGGATTTTCTCCTGCTTTTGAGGGTTTCGTGTTATCATGGTTGCGGCCGTAGTTATTATTAGCCCATTGCTTAAGAATTCTCTGAGATGGTTATTTTTCAGCAATGTTACCACTTCCTCGCGCAGATGTCTGCAGTCCCTAGTTCGGTGGCCTTTGGTTCCATGGTTTTCGCACCATAGATTAGGATCCCTCTAACTAGGTTTAGATCTCACCAGCCTCGGGAATCGTGCTTCCTTAATGTTCCTTATCGCCGATACTGGTTCCACTATGCTAACATTGATGTTATATTCGGACAATCTAGGGTAGGTGGAATCCTGGGATCCCGATACCTCTTTGTCCTACAACGATCTGTTTGCGAATCTATCCACTGGCCGGAAACCTTTGCCGCGTCCTTCGGCCCTTTCGTAAGGCAAAAATCGTTCCATAGAATACTGTCGATCTACACTGAAATGATCCTTAAACCTTTCCTTATTCTTTTCTCGTTCTTGACCCTTGGTTGATGCCAGGAAATCGAGTTAGTCATCCTCTATTCTTATCTGTGACTCGTAGCGGTTGTGGACATCTGCTCATGTTGTTGCTTGGAACTCGAGCATACTTTCTTTCAGTTTTGGGGAAGCGTTCGAACTCCTCGGATTCAGCCCGTTAGTAAATGTTGCGGCTACATATTCGTCTGGTACGACCTGTAGCAACATCCCTTCCTTCTGAAATCTGGTCACGAACTCGCAGCAATTCAAACTCTCCTTGCGCAATTCTGAATATATTGGCCTTTCCGGCCAGTACCTTCCCGGCCTCGACATGGGCCTTGATTAAAGAATATGCGATCACCTCGAAGAAATCTATTGAAGGCTCGGGTAAAAACGAATACCATGTCAGGGCTCCTTTCGTGATGGTATCCCGAACTTCTTCAACAAGACCGACTTAATCTGGTGTGGAGCTAAGTCATTTTCATTCACTGGCATTGCATAGGTGATGATATGATTCCGAAGATATGAAGTCCCATCATATTTTGGCATGTCTCGCATTTTAAACTGCTTCGGTATTAACTCTGGTGCCACGATTGGTTTGAACGGTAACTGAGTATATTTCTTTGAGTCCGGTCCTTTCAACATTGGCGGTGCGCTCGAGATGTGCTCCATTCGGGCGTTTATTTCCCTCATAAACTGCATGAATTTGGATTTAAAGGGATCGTTCTCGTTATCGTTATCAGATCCGTTTCCGTTCCCCCCTGACGCGAGACCAGAGTTTCCAAAGGCAGTAAAACAAATATTAGAAGACAAGCAATAAAGTATTATTGAGCTTTTGAATAGTATATAGCATAAGTTTTTCAGAAATTCGTCCTCTTAAATTGACTGTTAAAATCGCTATTTATAGTTGCACCTAGGGAACAAGGTCCTAGAATCAAGCCCATCTTAATTGACAATTATGAGGCCTATTGGAGAATGTGTGACGGCGGACTAGGAATGCTATATTCTCTATAACGAACTATGTATTTAATACTGCACAATATTTTTCATTGAATGCTATCGGATATCAGAAATTCATTTGTCTTCACGAGCAACACTCCCTTCGGGGGCTTCCCGGTGCCAATCGAAACTGCTGCCCCCGGTCTTCATTTTCACTTGTTTCGCTTTTCATCTTTCTCCAATTCAACGTATCGTTCATTAGACGAGTATTTAATACGAACTAATTTTACCCTACACAAATACATTACCTTCAATTTTAAGTGGAAAATAATTTTACCATGCGATTGAAGTTGAAAGAAGTAAGTATACCAAGTTGAAAATTGTGAATTTGGCTCAATTTCTTTTTGTGCGTTAATTTCTTGAAAAACATTAGAGTTATTGCGCGAAACCTATATATTTTAAGTACTTTGTAAGCAAGCTTTAAAATTTCAATTCTCTATTTTAAGTGGAAACTTAAATAATTACTCCCTCCGTTTTAATTTATGTGAACCCGTTTAACTGTGCACGAAATTTAAGAAAAAATGAAGACTTTTGAAATTTATGGTCCTATACAAGTCAAAAAGGGGTCTAGAGTATTTGTGTGGTTATAAAAGCTTCTCATTCTGGATAGAATTGTAAGTTTAACTAAAATTATTTTCAAATTTAGAAATGGATCATTCTTTTTGAAACGAAAAAAAAAAAAATAGGTTGACATAAACTGAAACGGAGGAAGCAATAAATAATGAATAAAATAATAATAAAATATTAAATTGTGGATATTTTCAATATTCTTTACATATTACTCCTACTTAATCTGGTTAAAGTTATGTCCAAACAAATGGTAGCAGACAAAGAAATAGGTAAAAAATCCAATAGTACCAGTGTCTTTTAGAAGATTTGCTTGTTATACACCGTTAAATGCAAGACAAAGTTTTTACCCTCTCTGCTTTCCCCTCCATCCTCAATTATATAAGCACCTCTTCACATCATAAGTAGAACCACAGCTTCTCAAGCTATATATCTTTACACGTTCATTCACAAAATACACCTTTCAGCTATACAAAAATGGCTATGAAAGAACAGCTAAATGGCAGTTCGAAAGGAGGAAATGTCAAAACTAACGGAGTTAAAGCGGTTCACTACAGAGGAGTGAGAAAGAGGCCATGGGGTCGTTACGCTGCTGAAATCCGTGATCCCGGCAAGAAGAGCAGAGTTTGGTTAGGCACCTTCGACACGGCGGAAGAGGCGGCAAGGGCTTATGACGCCGCCGCCAGAGAGTTCCGAGGAATCAAAGCCAAGACGAACTTCCCCTTACCGTCGGAGAATCAGTGTCCCAGTAACAGCAGTGGACCAACAGAGTCTTCCAGTGGAGAAACCGGCATTCACGCGCCTCACACTCCGTTTGAGCTTAACCTCACGCGCCCCCTTGGAACCGTCGCTGTAGGCGGTAACCATGGTGGTCGTAAATATGAAGTTGGATTGGTGAGAAATGGGTTTCCGATTTTCCATCATCAACCTGTTATGGGAGCTCTGACTAGTGACAGCAGCAGCCCTGTAGAGTCCTCTAGTGGGGAAACCGGCCTTCACGCGCCTCTTGAGCTCGACCTCACGCGCCGTCTCGGCGCCGTTGGTGAAGGGGGCAACCATGTTCGAAATGGGTTTCCGATTTTTCATCAACAACCTGCAGTGGCGGTTCTGCCTAATGGCCAACCAATTTTGTTGTTCGACAATACTTCTGTGCCAACTGGAGTATTGAACCGGCCAAAGCCGTACCAGTTTGAACCGGTAGCGGTTGAGTTTAACGGCGTTAGTGGTAGGGTAGTTCATAGTGACTCGAGTTCATCTTCTTCGGTGAACGAGAACTATCACGGAGGAGGCGGCAGCGTAGCTAAAAGAGAACTAAATCTTGATCTTAACCTTGCCCCACCTATGGAAGCTTGATTAATTAGAGAGGGAGAGAGTGATTAAGGGCTGTTTTTTGTATATATAGGTTCAAAAACTGTTCTTGTTTTTGTTGTTAATTATCTTTTGCTGTTTCTACCATTTATACCTCATTACTCATCTTTTGCTCATCCAAAGAAAATTGGTGTGTGCTTTTCAGCTCTGTTCTGTTCATAAAATTGGCGTGTGCCTTTACTTCCGCTTTTTTAGAACTTTTTCCTCGACTATGTATCCCTCGAGTTCGTATGCATGGATAGTTATAACCTGTTTGGCCAAATTTTTAAAATTAGAGAAATATTTTTCTCAAAAGTATTTTTATGAGAAGTAATTTTTGTTTGGCTCGTTAATTTAATTGTATTTTTAAGCAGTAATTAGTGTTTAGACAAGCTTTTAGAAAATACTATTTTATTTATAAGTGCTTTTCAAAATTGCTTCTGTTTCTTTTCAAAAGTTTTTTTTTTTAAGCCAAAAGCTTGGCCAAATAACTTATTCTTTTGACAAAAGTGTTTTGGGCCAAAAAAAGTACTTTTGGCCTAAAGAAAACGTTTGGCCAAACAGGCTACACATAAGAATTGTAAAATTTAAGAAAATGGCAACCAAAATGCATTGTCAAATAAAAAATTAAAATTTTATGAACAAATATTAATTTCAAAAAAAAAGAAAATTGAAAAAAAATTATGTCCAAACGGGCTCTTAGAACAAATTTGAGATATTATTGGTAACTATATTGGATCTTGGTAGGTTCGTCATTCCAGATCACAACTCTTTTTTTCCTGTTCCATTTGCTTTTGAGGTTTGTTTTTGCATTACGTTGGCCATCTAACAGTGCAAATAGTTCGAATGTTCGTTGCCGGCCGGCCGTCTAAGCTAAGAATAAGAAAAGGTTAGGATATGTTTGTTTTGACGGTAGTTTTTGATTGTTTGGTACAACCTTTTAATAGTAATAAGTTGAAGTAAGAGAAAATATTTTAGAAATAATAATGACTAGTCAAAAGATCTCCCTTAAGCTTTTCTAAAGAACTTTTTATATGAAATTGTCCAAATGCCGCTTATACAAATGTTGCATCTAGCCTTGGCTGTGCTTTTTCTTTTGGCTAAAATATTTGTTATTAACGAGTTTATTTTTTATTTTTTAAAGTTAAGGTATTTGTCAAAAAATTTAAAGGAAAAAAACTTTTGAACAAAATTAAAACATTTTTAAGGTGAAAAAAATAATTCTTTTCGAAACATTTAAAAAAAATACACGTAGAAATATTTGGTTGTGTCCTAGATTTTTCTTATCCACATACTATTTCTTTGTTGTATGTTTGTTCTTTCGCCTCCATTATCTTATTCATCTTTTTTGTTGATGTTATCGTTTTGGTTCTTTTTATTTCTGCGTCCACAAAGATAAGAAATAAAATTTACATATTTATTACTTTTTCATATCTCACTTTGTGAAATTATACAGTAACAAATAAAAATACAATTACTGCAGTCTCATGTTGTAAGTAGCAGAAATCCATGTCCCTGGACGGCGATAGATTGTGGTCCCATAAGATTACGATATCCGTGTCGTGTCTAAGGTGGCCGGCACGTGTATTATTCTGCCTTTCAATATTATATAACATGTTTTATGGATTTATATATTTTTCCGCTCCAATTTATATAATAGTGTTCGATTGGGGTGCAGAATTAAAAAACATATTTTCAAAAATTATACTTATTTACAAACAAGTCATCGATGCATATGGAATTATAATTAGTTTATTAAAATTTCAATATTAGATATTTCTAAATATTAAGGTGTTACTTATTCTTCTTGAGATATATAAAAAGAATATCATAACATAAAATTGAACTTAAAGGTCAAGAATCAATGATGAGAAAATATGAAAGTTGTGATTAAAAGAAAGAAAATTGTATCACATCAAAATGAAATGTAAATAATTTAATATATTAAGAGTTGCAAAAATTATATGAAATATTGACAATCAATTTTAATTTATTTAAGGTTAATTTTTTTTAAAAATAATTCAAATAAAAAATGAAGGAAAATAATTATTTGGATTCGTGGAAGGAGCAGAGTGGCTGGTGTGATTTGGATAAATTTGTAGGCAAAGCTAAGGAAAGAAGGAGACAGAAGGGCGGAAGGGGACAGCGTCGTAGGCCCGACGTGTGGACTTTGTGTAGAGTCGTTTCGTCGCTGCCGCTTCTGATGGGCCCTACTCCAAACTCTACTCTATAGTCTATTCCTTCTTTACGTCAGCGGTATTTGTGGAGTAGATTTGGTTTACCTGTCTTTCCATTTTATATATTTGTTTATTACTCCAATTACTTATCGAGACGCCATCTGGCGGGCAGCAGGAATATGATCATTTCTTTTCTTATAAAGCACAACAACAACAGCAACACGCACACATCACATTTGCACCTTGTGGAAGGCAAACAACGAGCACACTTTTTTATGGTACCGTTCTCTTATTTTTCCTCCAAAAGTGTTCCCTTTATGGAGAAATAGATGGGGGTTGGAGATGGCCTAAGACGATATTTTTTGTCATAATGAAGCTCTAATTCTTTTTTATTTTTGTTTTTATAATGGAATTGAATAGTGTTTCCTTAAATATGGGGATATATTATTCATCCCATATATATTTTATTATTTAATTCTTTTAATTTATCTCTTTATATATACCTAATTATGTTTATATAATATCTTTATAATATTAATTTGACATCTTAACTTTAGCATATAATTTTGATAAATTAATTTTCGTGCACTTATTTGTAAAATTGTATTATAAGTTATAATGTATAAAAAATATATAATCATCTCAAAAAATGAATGGTGCAAATATAAAATATTAAATGTTGCTAAAATTGAAGGTGTGAATATAAGATATTAGATGTTGCTTTGAAAAGTGAAAATTAAAAAATACATTAAATGAAAATATATTAAAATTGAAAATACATGACAATTGAAAATACATTAAACAAAAATACATAAAAATTGAAACTACGGTAAATAACATAATAATTTAGTAGGTAGGTATGTCATTTCTGGATATACCAAAATCATTATAGTATTGAGTGAATGAGGCCGGGGATTGTTGTGGTTGTGAATGTGGATATGTGTGAATGGGACCGATGATTGTTTATGGGAGAATACTAGAGGTTGAAGTTGAATATTTATGTAGTATTTCGAATGAATTTTATCGTTATGCAATATGTATTTAATTAATCTTGTATTACAATAATTTCACTTTTATTTGAATTATTAATTAATCAATAATAATTGCTTATAAATTATATTATTTAAAATTTTATGCAATTGTTTTAATGGAAATTACAAAGAAGAAATTTGTTTAATAGAATTTAAAAAATAAAATTAAAATGAAAGATAATAATATAATATAGAAGAGCGAGAAGAATATAAAAAAGAATATTCTCTTTTTAAAAAAAAAAGAGAATGGTTGAAGTAAATTATCCCCAAAATCAGAAAATCCTCATCTTAGGGACCAAAATGGGGCTAAAAATTAGAGATGGCCTAACAACACACACTCTCTGCCTAATTAGATTTTATTAGTATACATTTTGTTGTTCTTTTTCTAATTTTGGCGACTAAAATTTTAAAATTATTCGTGTCTCGATATACCATATTTTTACTATTTAAAGCTTCTAAGTAATTTCAATGTTACATTCACCTTTAAAAATTGATAATTTCAAAAGTCTTAATTAATACCGAAGAGACTAGATCTTGGGAAGACTTCACGTGTACGTATGGGTTGAAATCTGACCATGCGATAATGGTCTCGAAGGGGGTGGCAAGAAGGTAATTACATCATGATTGTACACACAAGACGCCGTGACGACGAGCGTCATGACCACAACTGAGGTCGGGTCATGACATGGCTTTCACAGTGTACCATGTGCTGTGGTGCTTAGGGAGGCCGACCTGGAGTGTTCATGGAAAATTATAATACACCGGTGAAGGACCGTTGGACAATAGATAGTGCATAGTGTATATATACAAGGGGGAAGATTGAAGGAAATTGGGCTTTCTCTCTCTCTCTCTCCTCTCTCCCATGAAAATACGATACAAAATACATCATGTAAGTGAAGGTTTGGGGGCCTTACGATGGCTGCTCTTTGTAATGAAGGTGATGGAGTCAGTAAAATGATAATCATTAATAGTGATCCTTCTTCCCCCTCTTATGTATTTCATATTGTATAGTAATGGCACTATGAATGTAAGTTTTCCAAATGTGTTTGTTAACCCTTACGATCTCAGTAAGGTCGTCAACTTGATTTCACTTAGCCTCTCTTACATAAGATCCTTCGATCTAGCGTCAATTAACTTTGGCTAAGATTTACTCTCTATTTTCTCGACCTATTAATGTTTAACAAAAGGTCTTGCACTTTTTGGTCAAACAATTTGGCGTAGTCTGTGGGAAATTTCCTAGCCAAAGCCTTGGTTCCCATTAGATTCACCAAGCCAACCAAGAATGAAATCCTCACGCGAAACCAGAACGCATCATGAGCATGAGCCATCGTAGTGAGGTCGCAGCCCACATGTCAAGCACACTCGTAATAGTACTACCGGGTTAGTACCCCACGCGTTGTAATCTGACTTTCATTTTCATGCCTATGGCATGACTTGTATTGCTGTTTTTTTGGCTCGTCTGGGATTGAGACAAACCGGGACTCGAACTCGAGGGCATAATGGGTGATAGAAATCATCCATCCACGGAACACTCAAACCAAAATAGCGGCGAGGTGGGACGTGAAGAGGGTGGCAAGAAGGTAATTAAGCCATGATTGTACACACAAGACGCCGTGACAACGAACGTCATGACCACGGCCGAGGTCGGGGCATGACGTGGCTTTCACGGTGTACCATATGCTGTGGTGCTTAGGGAGGTCGACCTAAATCGTTCATGGAAAATTACAATACACCAATCAAGGACCGTTGGACAATAGTAGTGCATAGTGTATATATACAAGGGGGAGGATTGGAGGAGAGAGGGATTTCTCTCTCTCTCTCTCTCTCTCACTCCTCTCTCCCATGGAAATAGGATACAAAATACATCATGTAAGTGAAGTTCATGGGGCCTTATGATGGCTGCTCTTTGTAATGAAGGTGATGGAGTCAGTAAAATGATAATCATTAATAGTGATCCTTCTTCCCCTCTTATGTATTTCTTATTGTATAGTAATGGCACTATGAATGTAAGTTTTCCAAATGTGTTTGTTAACCCTTACGATCTCAGTAAGGTCGTTAACTTGATTTCACATAGCCTCTCTTACTTAAGATCATTTGATCTAGCGTCAATTAACTTTGGCTACAATTTACCCTCTATTTTCTCGACCAATTAATATTTAACAAAATGTCTTGCACTTTTTGGTCAAACAGAGTAGTGGAAAATTTATTGTTTTCCTCATTTGCGGTCCAGATTTATTTTATGCTCGACTTAATATACTATCTTTAATTTTTGGAGTTAGAACTCTTAATCGCACTAGTTACAAATAAAAAAAGATAAATGTAAATGTGATATAAACAAATTTAAGTATTGGATGTGTAATTTTAAATTATAAATACTCCAAAAATATTATTCATTCCGTTTCAATTTATGTGAATTTGTTTGATGGAGCATTGAATTTAAGAAAAAATAAAGACTTTTGAAATTTATGGTCCTAAATAAGTTAAAAAGAGGCCCAGAGTATTTGTGTGATTATAAAAGAATTTCACTAAGAATATAATTATTAATTTAAGCTAAATTATTTTCAAATATAACAAAAAATTATTTCTTTTAAAACGAATAGAAAAGAAAATAAATTCATGTAAACCCAAACAGAGGGAGTATAACTAACGAAGTGCGCAAATGGCGCGTGGGAAAGAGCTTTATAGTGTGGGACAAAAGAGTACTAGGGAAAGCACGTGGGGGTGGTGCGTACGGCGGTAAATATAGGGCAGAATCTAGTTGGGACATAATGGCGACGTGTGGTGCAGCCAAAACTAATCAAACGCCGTCTCCTTATCACCGAATGAGATTGGAAAATGGGACAATTGCGCGTTTAATCGCCACGTTGTAATCAATCTTGCTCTGCTTTTTTTTTACACTATAATTCAAAGGGCGCACCCTATGCTGTGACAATCCATCTGTCCTTTTCAGGCTACAGTTAGAAAGCTTCATCTAATCAAAGTTTGGTTAGCCAACATTTATGGTCAGAACCAAATGTGGCATGGCTTTATAGCTTGTATGACTGAATAGAGACTTTAAGAAAAATAATTTTTTTAAAATTTATAATCCTAAATAAATTTGAAAGAAAAGCAGAGTATTCGTGTTGTTATAAAAACTTCTCAATAGAATAATAAATTTAAGTTAAATGTTATCAAATTTAAAAATAAATCATCTTTTTATAACAAACTAAAAAAATAATAGCCTCACGTAACCTGAATAAATTTAAGTTAAATTATTATCAATCATCTACGAGGAGTACTAAGTCGCCACATCAGCCCCAATAGTTGGTCTTGGAGACTAGAAATGGTGCATTGTATTTAAATTCTGTCTCAGTTAGTTGTTAGCTGATTTTCTTTGCAAAGTTATCGGAAAATATCCAATTATGCCCCCGAATCATGCAAAATTGAACGAATTATCCCTTCGTTATATTTTAGCACAAATAACTCCTGCGGTCCAATACTTTCTTTATATATGCTCTTTTAAAATGCCGCTATATGAAGGGTATTTTTGGTCCCCATGAGCATACTTTGAGGGTATTATTTTGCCCATGAAAATTCTTAAGCTTTATGTTACTGAGTAATTTTATTTGGTTCATGGCAATATAATGATAGTTTGTAATAATAAAATTCTCGTAAGTAGATTGTTTTTCTTTTATAAATAATAAATATGAACAAAGAGAAGCAAAGTATAAAAAAATCTAAAAAAATTTTGTTGGGAGAGAAATCTGGCCAATTTGAGAGGTTTTCCTTCCTAACGGGGTTAGAATTTAAATAGTTGTCCCAGAAGGAGGCCACATGGTACAAATAATCCGACTGGAGATCATTTTAAGATCTTGAGCTAATGACACCTGGATGGTGTCTCGGAGCTTTTAGATTCTGGTACTGGATTTGGGCTTTCCCTGGAGTGTTCGGCAATGACTTTACTAGCAAACTGAAGTCATTCGTTGCAACTTGCAAGTTAGAATTTGGTGAAGTATTTATAAATCATGAACTTTTGTATTAAAAATATTGATGAAATGATTAAAAAAAAAATATGAGCAGCATATGGAGTAAAATAATTAGCTTTTAGTCGCAAAATTCTTAAAAAATGTACAATTTATGTCCATGCACAATTGATCAACCTCCAGACACACTTTTCCAATTTTTAATTAAAATAATTAATTTTTTCAGCTTCCATCAAATATTGTTCAAATGCAACCAACTCTCACTTGATCTTGAATGTTTGGCCATATTGTAATTCTTCACGGCTCGTATCTTACTCCATGAGTCCATGTACATAGAGTGTTTGAAAATTAATCTAATGACTGAAAATGAATGGTTTTGATATTTAACCTTTGTTTATCCCAAAGTATTGCTCATGGGGAAAACTAGGGGCAATACTTTTTAAACTTGAAATTCTGCCCACAGGGTACTAGGTCAAAAAATCTTCCCACTCCCAAGGCAATTCTTGCAAATCACCCTAGTGTCTAGCCTGATGTACTTGTTCAAGAGCTACTCTTGGATGCCCAAATCCATTAATCTGGCCCATTATTATCCATATAGGATTAATTACCTCTTATAGCAAATGTTGATACCTTATTTATTTTAAATAAATACCCTTTTAAAAAATTATATTTCATAGTTACTTTTTGATTTTTTATAGCCAAATATCTATTTATGGTCACCTTCTACCCTTAAGCCGTAAAATAAGTTTTGTATTATTTATCTCTCTCACATCTCCTCAAATTTCTCCTATTCCCTACCCCATATCTGTTCTCCTTCTCTCTCTCTACTTCCTCTTCTCCTCCGCCGAATCAAGGCTGAAGATGAAGGCACTAGACTTCGGCTTCTGTTGCTTCTACTTTTGATAAGCGGCGGAGAACACGACTTCTCCTCCGAAGATGGAGAAGAATCCGTCAATGGAGGCAGTCTATTATATTAGACTAAGTTTCTTCTTCTCCCTTCATCACATGCTTTGTCTTCAATCCGGTAATTATGTGCTAATCGTCGGCAACCGGAGGCAACGGTGGCGGCGAGTCGAGGACTGGATACTGATGCTGCTTCAACGAGACGACATTAGGGTTATTCTTGAACAAAGACAACGGAATTGGGGGCTGAGCAGAATTTTATGTTAATATATTTCAATGTATCTCGCCGTATTTCATTGTATTCAGTGTCTTTTTTTTTTTAATTGTATTTCAATGTATCTCGCTGTATTCTATGTATTTCATTGTCTTTTTTTTTAATTATATTTCAATGTATTCCGCTGTATTCTATGTATTTTATTGTATTCACTGTCTGACTGTATTTCATGAATGTATTCATATATATATATATATATATATTTTTTTTAATTAATATAATTTATGTATTAAGATGTATTATATAATTTCTCTGAAGATTTCTTTATTTTTGGGGTATTTTTCGGTTGAGAATCTTTTTTATAATCGGAAATACAAAATTTGTGTGTTATAATTGAGTTTGTTGAGTTATATTAGGAGTCTATTATGTTAATTGATTCACTTTCCCTTAAAATAGTGTAATCCCCTGTTTCACGCCGTGAATACAGTCGAATACAATAATCTGTCCAGCTGTAATCCCATGTTTCACGCCATGAATACAGTTGAATACACTCAAATACAAAATCTGTCTAGCTGTAATCCCCTGATTGACGCCTAGAAATGCTATTGTATTCATGAATACAGTAGCTTAAATACATCGAATACACTCTAAAAAATCTGAAAATATAGCTAGAAAGTAATATAGTAAATGATAGCTACAACTAGCTAAAAACCACTAAAACATAGTGATTTCTGAAAGTTTCTCTCCATATAGGATTAGTTACCTCATATAGCAAATGTTGATACCTTATTTATTTTAAATAAATACACTTTTAAAAAATTATATTTCATAGCTACCTTTTGATTTTTTATATCCAAATATCTATTTATGGTCACCTCCTACCCTTAAGCCATAAAATAAGCTTTGTATTATTTTTCTCTCTCATATCCTCTCAAATTTCTTCTATTCCCTACCCCATATATGTTCTTCCTCTCTCTCTACTTTCTTTTCTCCTCCGCCGAATCAAGGCTGAAGATGAAGGCACTGGATTTCGGCTTTTGTTGCTTCTACTTTTGATAAGCGGCGGAGAACACGACTTCTCCTCCGAAGATGGAGAAGAATCTGTCGATGGAGGCAGTCTATTATATTAGACTAAGTTTCTTCTTCTCCCTTCATCACATGCTTTGTCTTCAATCCGGTAATTACGTGCTAATGGTCGGCAACCGGAGGCAACGGTGGCGGCGAGTCGAGGACTGGATACTTATGACGCCTAGAAATGCTACTGTATTCATGAATACAGTAGCTTAAATACATCGAATACACTCTAAGAAATCTGAAAACATAGCTATAGAAAGTAATATAGTAAATGATAGCTACAACTAGTTAAAAACCACTAAAACATAGTGATTTCTGAAAGTTTCTCTATAAGGAACAACCAATGTTGGTTTAAGCCTCATTGTGCGAGAGGCACATTATTTCTCGCCCTATTTGTTTTGACAAATTTAGCAAGGGCACGACGACAGGAAAGGAAGGCAGTGCTTTTGTTAGTCAAGGTAGGGATACTGATTAGCATTGGCAGAATTGAGTGTCAATTTATAAAGTTATATATAATATGTTATTTTTTTTGGTGTAAATATAATATGTTATGTTAATTGTCTACCTTAAGAAATTTAAGCAAGAGACTTTCAAGCTCTAATTCATAATTCCATAAAGCAAGAGAGAAGTGATACCAATGCATGGCTCCACAACTAGGAAATACTGGACCAAGGAAAGATTACAATTGGTAACAAGTTAAGCAAAAATTTGTGTATACGGTCGAAATCATATGCTCCTGATTTTGTAGGCTCGAGAGATCGAAATCATAAGAGCCTTGAAGGCCTAAGTGCTCGAGGAACATCAGAGCCGAGTATGATCGATGCCAAAATAGTACCATTATAAGTTTGTTACAGAAGGACAAGATTCTCGCCACGTCCCCAAGATCATGGCGTAAATTCCGGAATTGATTTGTACGAATTAGTACAAATCCGTACTAGGTGGTTATACAACCTTCCCAATAAGATTCTTTACTGTAAATAGAAATGTACCCTTTTTAGGGTTTCCCTCCTATATAAAGGGGACCCCAATCATTTATAAACATCATCTAATCATTGGCAAATAATATACTCTCTACTTTTTGCTCATTGTTCTTCAGAATTGTCCTTTAAACTTTATTGTTCTTTACTGTTCTTGATTCATCTCGAGGTCACAGAGCTCGAGGTTGATACTGCTTAAGTAACACTGATTTGGTTCACTTATTTTTTTCACTTATACCTTATACTTCTTGTTTATTAATTGGCGTTGAACTAGATCACGTATCATTAAAACCACAAATCAAATTTAATTGTTACTCGTATTTTCGAGGTAAACAGATTGGCGCTCACCGTAGGTCCAAAGATAATAGTGACTATTTCAGTACTGATTTTTGATAACACACGTTATTTTTCACACTTTTTCTTGTCGAAGATTCTTTGTTTTCAGGCTAAAACATGTCAAACTCAACAAACACACTAGTATATGGCAATGACAGTCTTGGGTTCCATGGGGAAAATGATAATGCAATAGCTTCAGGGGCCGGTGTACCCCGGCTTAACCCTGGGGTAGTGCCAGTTCCTGACCCAGTCGATGTTGGTTCACACATTGCTCTAAACGTCGACTTAGGAAACGACATTGGAGGAAGCGTACGAGGAGTGGTCCAACCTAGTGGCCAAAGAACACAAGGTCGAGGAGATGGGGAATTTAGCCTCCAAGTAATCTTCGAAATGCTGCAAGCGCAACAGTTTGCTATCGCTCAGCTGCAAAGTGAACAAAAGACTCCGAGTGTGGTGGGACCAGAAACTACTCGCCGTACTGAACCAATACCGGAGAGGTCGAGTGATAATGGATCTGGGCCTGACCTCGCAATCATGAGAATGCTAGAAGAACTCACAAAAAGGATCGAGGATAATGATAAGAAGGTGGAGACATACAACTCGCGGGTCGACCAAATACTAAGAGTGACTCCGAATTTGAAAGGGCTGGATTCCAAAAAGTTCGTGCAAAAACCTTTTCTTCCGAGCGCGACCCCGAAACCTATACCATAGAAGTTCCGCATGCCAGACATACTTAAGTATAAAGGGGCCACCGATCCCAATGAGCACATCACTACATACACATGTGGTATAAAGGGGAACAACTTGGAGGACGATGAGATTGAGTCCGTCCTGCTGAAACAATTTGGGGAAACTTTGTCCAAAGGGGCGATGATTTGGTACCACAACCTGCCCCCGAACTCTATTGATTCATCTCCATGTTGGTAGATTCATTTGTACATGCTGGTGCTATAAAAGTCACAACGAGGAAATCAGACGTCTTCAAAATTAAACAAAGGGACAACGAGATGTTAAGGGAGTTCGTATCCCGGTTTTAAATGGAACGAATGGAATTACCACCAGTCTCTAATGACTGGTCTGTTCAAGCTTTCACTCAAGGTCTAAATGAGCGGAGCTCGATAGCGTCACGATAATTAAAGCAAAACTTAATTGAGTACCCCGCCGTGACTTGGGCGGATGTGCATAACCGATATCAATCGAAGATTAGGGTCGAGGAAGATCAGTTGGGAGCCCCCTCGGGTTTGATTTATCCAAGAAGATTGGAAACAAAAGATTCGAGAGATGGAGACAGGGAACCAAGGTTGAACAAGGAGCAATATCAGCCATATGCTGAAGAGTGAAGAAACAATTCGAGGCTCAATGTACCTCGGAATGATCGAAGAGTGGTCCGAGGACAGAGTTTTCGGGAACTTATGAGTAAGACCAAGTTCGATAGGCGTTCAGGACCGGCGGAGGAACCTCGATTATCAGAGTACAATTTTAGCATCGATGCCTCGGGTCTCGTCTCAGCCATTGGAAAGATTAGGGATACCAGGTGGCCCAAACCCATACAAACTGACCCTTCTCAAAGGAATCCCAACTTAATGTGTAAGTATCACGCTACGCATGGGCACCGGATCGAGGATTGCAGACAGTTGAGAGAGGATGTAACTCGATTATTCAACGAGGGGCATCTTCGAGAATTTCTCAGCGACAGAGCCAAAAACCATTTCAGGGAAAGAGACACCAATAGGAAGAACTAACCATAGGAGACTCAACATGTTATCTATATGATTATCGGTTGAGTCAACGTCCCACAGGGACCCGTGTTCAAGTGCACTAAAATGTCAATTACGAGGGAGAAACAGACTCGAGACTATGTGCCCTAAGGCACCCTTACATTCGATGAAGAAGACACCGAGGGCCTCTCTCAACCGCACAATGATGCACCGGTAATTTCTACTCTTTTTCATAAAGTTCAAGTTAAATGTGTTCTTGTGGATCCAGGTAGCTCGGCAAACATAATCAGGTCGAGGGCCATAGAGCATCTCGGGCTGCTTGATCAAATCATACCTGCATCTCGAGTCTTGAATGGTTTCAACATGGAAAGCAAAACAACAAAGGTTGAAATAATCCTCCCAATAAACGTGGCCGGGACTATACATGACACCAAGTTTCACGCCATCAAAGGTGACATGAGGTACAACGCATTGCTTGGAAGGCCGTGGATCCATAACATGAGGGCAGTACCATCAACCTTTCATCAAATGATAAAGTTCTCAACAAAAGATGGCATAAAGGCGGTGTATGGAGAGCAACACGCAGCATATGAGATATTTTTAGTCCATGACTTGGCACTAGTATCGACACCCTCTACATCAGAGAAGTCGAGCATCAAGGACAAATAAGTGGCTAAATAGCAATCACAGTCCATATCCTTGATAGAACCCGAGGAACAGGTGGCCGAGGATGAAGAAGAGGACTTCCTTACCCCTCGAGCTTTTGTCGCCCCTGAGGAATCAGATGCGACGAAGTTCATGGTCGAGGAACTTGAGCAGGTGATATTAATCGAGCATCTACCTGAACGAAAGGTATACCTGTGAACGGGATTAACCCCCGAACTCAAGAAAAAACTCATTCAATTCCTTATCGATAATATTGATTGTTTTTCTTGGTCCCACTTAGATATGACAGGGATCCCATCGGAGATAACCACCCATCGACTGAGTGTCGGCCCCAAATTTAAATCGGTGAAGCAAAAGAGAAGGCCCCAGTCCGAGGTGAAGCACGCATTCATAAAGGACGAGGTAAATAAACTTCTCAAATAGGGTCCATTAGGGAAGTAAAATACCCCGAGTGTCTAGCCAATGTAGTAGTAGTCCCTAAGAAAGGGAACAAACTTAGAATGTGTGTAGATTACAAAGATTTGAACAAGTCATGCCCTAAAGACTCTTTCCCACTGCCTAACATCGTCGTTTGATCGACGCCACGACCGACCATGAGATTCTTACTTTTCTCGATGCCTACTCCGGGTATAATCAAATTCAAATGAACCCGGGAGACCAGGAAAAGACTTCGTTTATCACGAAGTATGGAACATAGTGTTACAATCTAATGCCCTTCACACTAAAAAATGCAGGGGCTAAGTACCAACGCCTAGTTAATGAGATGTTCAAACAACATATAGGAAAATCTATGGAAGTTTATATTGATGACATGCTAGTTAAGTCCCTGCGTGCATAGGACCATTTAATTTATTTGCAAGCAACGTTCGAGATCTTAAGAAAATATAACATGAAACTCAACCCCGAGAAGCTTTTGGAGTTGGATCGTGCAAGTTCTTAGGTTTCATGGTGTCAAACAAGGAGATCGAGATCAACCTCGACAAAATTAAAGCCATCGAAGAAATCACCATCGTGAAAAATGTGAAAGCCGTACAACGGTTAACCGGACGAATAACTACTCTAGGCTGATTTATCTCGAGGCCATCGGATCAGAGTCATCAATTCTTTTCCCTACTAAAAAAGAAGAATGATTTTGCATGGAATTTAGAGTGTCAGCGAGCCTTAGAAGAGTTAAAGCGGTACCTATCTAGCCCACCCCTTCTTCACACTCCGAAGGCAAGCGAAAAACTGTACTTATATTTAGTTGTGTATGAGGTAGCGGTAAGTGGCGTGCTGGTTTGGGAAGAGCAAGGTACACAATTTCCTGTTTATTATGTTAGTCGAACCCTAGGAGATGCCGAAACCAGGTATCCGCATTTAGAAAAGTTAGCACTTGCACTAATAAGCGCATCTAGGAAAATAAAACCATATTTTCAATGTCACCACATATGTGTGTTAACTACATATCCACTTAGAAATGTCTTGCATAAGCCCGAGATGTCGGGACAATTGGCCAAGTCGGCCATCAAACTTGGGGGGTACGATATCGAGTATCAACCCCGAATGACCATCAAGTCTAAATTTTAGTAGACTTCATGGAAGATTTTGCACCTGCCCTTGTACCCGAGTAGAAAAGGAACTTCTACTAAAATCGGGTACATCCTCGGGGGTATGGACACTCTTCACTAACGGCACCTCAAATGTGAAAAGGTGCGGGATCGGTGTTGTTTTAAAACCACCTACGAGCAATATCATTAGACAATCTATCAAAACTTCTAGATTAACTAACAATGATGCCAAGTATGAGGCCATGATTGCAGGTCTCGAATTAGCCAAAAGCCTGAGAGCAGAAGTCATCGAGGCCAAATGCGACTCTCTTTTGGTGGTAAACCAAGTAAGCAAAAGCTTCAAAGTTCGAGAAGATAGAATGTATAGGTATTTGGACAAGCTTCAAGTAACATTGTACTGCTTCAAAGAATGGACGCTGGACCATATACCTCGAGAGCAGAATAGTGAGGCCGATGCACTTGCCAACTTGGGGTCATCGGTTGAGGAAGATGATATCGTCCCGGGGAATTTTGTCCAATTGTCGAGGTCCGTGGTCGAAGAAGGCCATGCTGAGATTAATTCTACAAGTTTGACGTGGGATTGGAGAAATAAATATGTTGAATATTTAAAGCACGGAAAGCTTCCCTCAGACCCAAAGGAGTCGAGAGACCTACGAGCCAAAAGCAACTCGATTCACACTTGATGAAAATGGAACATTGTACAGAAGAACCTTCGACGGACCGCTGGCAGTATGCTTAGGACCAGGGGACACCGATTATGTATTGCGAGTAGTCCACGAAGGCACTTGTGGGAACCACTCTGGCGCCGTTCTTTGGTTCCCAAAGTAATTAGAGCTGAATATTACTGGTATAGCATGGAAATAGATACTAAGGAGTTCGTTCGAAGGTGTGATAAATGCCAAAGATTTGCACCGATGATCCATCTTCTCGGTGAATAACTCCATTCGGTCCTATCCCCGTGGCCATTTATGAAGTGGGGGATGGACATCGTCTTACCCCTACCAACGGCACCAGGTAAAGCTAAGTTCATTTTGTTTATGAATGACTACTTTTCAAAATGGGTGGAAGCATAGGCCTTCGAGAAACTAAGAGAAAAAGAAGTCACCGACTTCATATGGGACCACATTGTGTGTCGGTTCGGGATACCACCTGAAATAGTATGTGACAACGGGAAGCACTTTATCGGCAACAAAGTGACGAAGTTCTTCGAAGACCACAAAATCAAAAGGATTCTATCAGCGGCCTATCACCCAAGAGCAAATGGCCAGGCCGAATCCACAAACAAAACTATCATTCAAAACTTGAAGAATAGATTGAATGATACTAAACGTAGATGGAGAGAAGTATTTCCCGAGGTATTATGGGCATATCGAACAGCGTGGAAATCAAGCACGGGGGAAACCCCGTTCTCTTTGGTGTATGGGTCCGAAGCGTTGATTCCGGTCGAGATCGGGGAACCTAGCGTCAGGTTTCAGCATACTACCGAGGATTCAAATCACGAGGTTATGAACACTTGTCTCGAACTACTAGATGAAAAATGTGAAGCCGCACTTGTTCGAATGGACGCACAAAAGCAAAGGACCAAGAGGTATTATAACAGAAGGGAAAACCTTCGCCATTACGGAGTCGGGGACTTAGTTCTAAGGAAAGTCACCCTCAATACTCGATACCCAAACGAAGGGAAGCTAGGCCCTAATTGGGAAGGACCGTACGGAGTCATAGGGAAGGGATCTTACAAACTTAGCACAATGGAAGGCGAGCAACTACCAAACAACTAGAATATATCACTACTCAAACAATATTATTGCTAAGGTATGACCTTCTCCCTTTTCCATTTATATGTAAGAATAACTCCTTGCAGGTGTTCGATCAAAGACGTCGAGGCATCCTCCAACTCGAATACCTTAGGTTTTAAAGCATGCGTTGCACTCTTTTTCCCTTAGATCGGGTTTTATCCCAAATGGATTTTTATGGAAAAGGTTTTTAACGAGGCAACATCTATATGCTACCAAGGAGAATTCAACAAGTATTAAAGGCTTCTTTTCAACAACCTCGAATGCTGGGGGGAATCACCCTCGGAGGTTGTATCTTTGAGTAAAATACTTCACGCCAAAGAGGTCCTCGATAGGAGAACTTTGTAAGGGGCCAAATGGTCAAATGAACCGTGTCCATATAGAATAGTCGAGCCCCCGGCGACAAAACATGTACGCTTGAATCAATTATTCAAAGAAGCATTCTTTCTATATCAAAACACTTTGTGTCTCAAAAAAATCTACTATTATACGAGCTTCATACTTATAATTCTACGAGAAATGGCTCAAGAGCCAGAACACAAATGCACCCGAATACTCGGGGACTGTCATCGACAATCAACACATCCAAGTCATCAAAAACTAGAACTCACATGACCTCAAAGAGGCATCCCCTCGATATAAAGGCCAAGGCCATCATACTCGGGGACTAACCTTTCGAACAAGTTCGAAAAGTTATCGGGAAACAAGTCCAAGAGACATACCCGAAGTCTACAACCACATTAAAGATTACGGTCATATAAAAGGCTACGGTCGAAATAATGCGTCTCAAAGATGTCCGACTTCCGCCATAAAATTAAAGGCCTTCAAACACTTTGAAAAACCGATTAAATCTGGCTACCCTCGGCGAAAGAAAATGATAAAGGGATTCGATAAAACTAACCCTCGAATAATTTAGAGGCTTCGATAACATCAGCCTTCGAAAAAACCTCAAGAGGTATTCGATTATCGTTACACAACAAATTACAAACAAGGTTCCAATCGATCGAACCTTCAAAAAACCCAATGGGTACAAAAAACACATGGTAAGGCATACCAAAATTTTCACTAAGTCTTTTAGCTGAAAATAGTGAAAAATTATAGCGGCTTTAGAGGCCAAATTTGCCCAACCTAAAGAGCCTAAGGGCCGAACTAAAAGAGCCTAAGGGCCAATATAAAAGAGCATAAGGGCCGAAGCATATGGAGTTCGAGACCTTTCTCTCACTCAACTCGGACTCAAAAGTCCCATCATCTCGAGCTCGCGTCAAATCGACTTAAAGCTTAGCTCGAGGATTAAACCTTAAGAGGTATTCTATTATAAACATCACCCATTGATCAATAAAAAACCTGAGGGTTTATTATATTCTGAGTCCAGGCCAATACTCGGACTGATCGTTAGAGTTATAACATCAAATTTCTTTCACAAATGAAGACGAAACGGAATTCAACACAAATCGAATATGAAGCAAAGAGGTTCTTTATATTTATAAGGGATGTTTACAAAATATATTTACAACACCCACGAGGGGCCATTACCCAAAAGCAAAGAAACAAAAGACCTAATCTATTTCGGGGCTACATCCTCGGAAGCAACATCCCGAGGAACTGCATCCTCGGCAACTCTATCTTCGGGAACCTCCTCCTCCTCGGGGACTTCATCTTCATCTCCCCCGCTCTCGGAGCCGCTAGTGGAACCCTCATCATTGGAGAGAAAATCAGCTGCCTCTTCCTCCAAAGCTTTTGCTTTTTCAGTATCGGCTGAGAGGTCGAAGCCTCGAGCATGCACCTCCTCGAGAGTTTGTTTCCAGGACTCCAGCCTAGTACGATTGAGGGCACATGATAACTTAATTTTGGACGCAACAGAGATCTCCTGTGCCGGAGTGTTAGCAGCAGCAGCTTCAGCTCGGTACGAGGACACAAATGCCTCTGCCTCGGATTTGGCTTTTGCAAGCTCAGCGGCCGATTTACCTTCGAGCTCCTCAATTTTGCGGCTCCAGGCCGAGCTTTCCTCCTTTGCATTTTTAAGTTGGTTTTTCGACTGAGGTCAACTTCTCCCGAAGTGTATCTTTATCTGAGGTGACACGGTCCATATGTTGTCTCCACCCGAGGGTCTCAACCTCTTTCATCTTGAGCTCCTCTCGAACCTTCTCCACTAGCTCGCCCTTCTGCTGGAACTGCAAAATTGAAGTGTTAGTCACCAAACCAAGTAAAAACATAATAGACCCTCAAAAGCTATATTACCTATTCAGGAAGTTTAGTTTGTTGTTGATAGGCCTTCGCCAACTCGCCTCGAAGATTGCCGATCTCCCCCTCTTTTTTGGCGTAGAGAGCCTTAAGGTTGTACATCGCTACCTCGAGCTTCTTGATCTCAACTTCAGACCGGGCAAGCTCAACCCGAGATTTGGAAAATGCTTGTTGATGGAGCAACATGGCCTTCATGCAGGAGAAAGAAGTTAGAAATCAGAGAAACGAGAATTAAACTCGAGCGTAATTTTGAGGACATATACTTACTTGTTTGAAAAGCCTTTGAGCCTCATAAAAAATGAATGAATCATCGACGTCAGGGCCCTCCTCGATTCCTGCAAGGCACTCCCGAAAGATGTCGCTCTCCACGTGTGACGTTCCCACATCCGGAGTCCGCATGGCCTGGGCATCTCGTATTTTCCCCTCGGAGAACACCGGGCCTGGTGGTGAGTCGTCTACATTTATTACCTCAAATGAATCACTCGGGATATTATCTTGTCTTCGGAAGGCCTCGGAGTTAGGATCTCCATGATCATCAACCAAGTGTCCCCCAGGACGAGGCGCTCTTCTGTCACCTGATGGCTCGGGTCCTCCAAAATTTCTTCGGTTCGAGACTGAATCAAATCTACCACCATCGGTTCAGCGTCCTTGGAAGCGTCAATGCTTCCTCTTTTTCGAGCTACCAGCAGGCAACCATCATCTTCTCCCTCCTCACCGTCTCTCTCTTCGTTCTCGGCATGAAGGTGTTGGGCCGTTTCCGGAGACAAGACCACGGTATCGGCCTTGGGCTTTCGAAGCTTGCTCTTCTTTGGTTTTGGGGAATTCGCAAGCGACCCATTCTTCCTTTTCTTTTCCTTGGTAGGCCTCGAGATTTCTTCCTCACCGGGCGGGGGCAGCCGCATAGCAACCACATATCCAAGGCCTGTATGGAAATAAAAGTAAGTATTTCACTAAGGAATACAAATATACGAACAACGGAACTTACCATGGTTTTTGGCCTCCCATCGACCTTTGGCCAATTCACGGCAGCTGCATTTGGCCTATGAAGAAGTAGAGTCCAGTTGCCGAACCCAGCCGGAAGGTCCGGAACCGCACCAGGAAACCAAGGGACAACTGCATCATTACAAAGAGATTAGTTCGAGAAAGAGCAAGAACAACGGAGTAGTAAATCATCATCGATAAACCTGTACTTACGTTTCATGTTCCATTCCTCGGGGAACAACATCCTCTCAGAAGGAATCAGGTCAGAGGTCCTGATTCGGACAAACTAGCTCATCCATCCTCGGTCTTTTTCTTCATCGATGCTGGAGAAGAAAGACTTCTAGGATCGGCGTTGCATCTTTATCAGGTCACCTCGATAAAGGCGAGGTCTGTATAGCTTGATCAGATGGTCGAGGGTAAAAGACATCCCCTCGACCTTGCTCGAGAAGTATCAAATCCGATTGACGATTCGCCAGAAGGAAGGTAAAATCTGACCAAGCATCACTTGGTACTGTTGGCAAAAATCGAGAATGACTGGGTCTATGGGGTCCGGAGAAGGATCTACAGGACCCAACGTGAATGGATAGGTGTACACACTCAGGTACCCTGCTTTATGAGTAGTAATATCCTCTTTGGGGGAAGGGATCACCGCATCTTTATTTTCCCAATTAAAATCTATCTTCACTTGCTTGAGTTCGGCTTCGGTTATCAAACTGATATATCGCGACATAGGTTCACATCGACCCGGGACTGAAGAAGGTTTGTCAATTTTGAAATCGGAAGCTATTTCGCACGGTCCGGGAATACATTCCTCGATGCGAGGTGGCACCACCGCTTTACTTTTGGACTACCGTGATGACAAAGAGGCTTTCTCTTTCTGGGGAACAGTCTTAGACATTTTGGCCATTATTGTTGAGAAATTCAAAATAAGAAAAGAAGTTGATGATGAAATAAGAACAAGTTGAGAGAAGGGTAATCTCAGAGAAATTGAAGGAACTAATGAGGTTTCAAGAACGCTTCAAGTAAAGTTTGCAAAAATGATAAGTTGGAGTATTTATAGAGGTCGCCTAAGTGTGTTGGGGAAGCCAAATGACTGACCATCAGCCGCTTTCAATTAATGGACTTGGAAAAGTGTGTAGACGCAACCTTTCAGTCGCATCAGTTGCTGACGTCACGAGACTGGCATCATGGTTAGGGCATCGAAGGGTCGAGAATTAAATCGTTTCTTATCATTTCATTCTAAGAAACGCGGGGACTATCTGTATACAGTCAAAATCATATGCCCCCGATTTTGTAGGCTCGATAGGTCGCACCGAGGGCTGAAGTTCAATAAAGACCAAGTTCGGGCTCGAAGGCAGAATAAGAGGCTCGAAGGCCTAAGTGCTCGAAGAACATCGGAGCCGAGTACGATCGATGCCAAAATAGTACCGTTATAAGTTTGTTACAGAAGGAAAAGATTCTCGCCACGTACCCAAGATCATGGCGTAAATTCCGAAATTGATTTGTACGAATTAGTACAAATCCGTACTAGGTGGTTATACAGCTGTCCCAATAAGATTCTTTACTATAAATAGAAATGTATCTTTTTAGTGTTTTCCTCTATATAAAGGGGACCCTAATCATTTGTAAACATCATCTAATCATTGGCAAAGAATATACTCTCTACTTTTTGCTCATTGGTCATAAGAATTGTCCTTTAAAATTTATTGTTCTTTACTGTTCTTGATTCATCTCGAGGTCGATACCGCTTAAGTAACATTGGTTTGGTTCACTTATTTCTTTCATTTATACCTTATACTTCTTGTTTATTAATTGGTGTTGAACTAGATCACATATCATTAAAACCACAAATCAAATTTATTTGTTACTCGTATTTTCGAGGTAAACAATTTGATCTAGTCTTTTATTTCTTGTTCTATTCTTCTGTTCTTTAGATATATCGTTAATATTCTGATGTTAAGGAGCTCTAATGCTGGTTAAGGTATATGGCATAACAGATAAATTGATGACGTATTAACAACATTTTTTAAAGTATGTTGACTATAATCGCACACCAATTAAAGAGGGACTTAATTAATTGCGACTCTCTTCCAAATATGCTAATTTAATGAGCGGATTAAAATATATTTAATTAATTGAGTCTTAACCTTTCAATAGTTCTTTTTATTATTTTTTTTTATTATAAATATTATTAATTACCAAATCAAAACTAATATTTTTTAAATATATTTTTCGTGGTTATATCTAACAAATCAAATACCCCCCAAAACTTATTCTTTTATGTTTTGATAAGTTTTCTTACAAATCAATTTGAGCTACATATGCAATTTACATGGATTCAAACTTTTAAAAGGACTAACTTTAAGTTTTGCCTAAAATGAACAATGTCTGTCTGATTAGGAACTGAAAACGGTTTTAAAGAAAGAGAATGTTACGTTTTTCAGTATACAACTGACATAGCCTTGAGAATACAAATTCTAACATCATACAATTTTGAGGTTTAAGAAATGAAAAATTGAGGGTGTCAATTAGTTGCAGGAAATTTCTAGCATCGGTTCATCGATGGCATAATTCTCTTTCCGTTTCAACTGTTTATCCATGGTTTTGTTTCATTGTATACACTATAAATGGAGATTTGTCATGATGTCCATGGAAATAGGAGTGTTTATGTTGCTGCCTGTATAATGTCGAAATCAGATATACCCGATTTCATTGGCAGGGGAATTACCTCGAGGGTAGTTCCGTAATAGATCAGGCTCGAACTCGAAGATGGAACATCAAGCCTGGAGATTGAAATGCTCGTTGGGATCGAGGCCAGCAACAATCGAGACCAAGCATGACTGACTTCGAGTAAGGCATAATGACGGACTGGCGAGATACTAGCAACCGGTCGAAGATCACGGCGGAAATCCCGCAACATATCAAATCAAGCGGTTATTGATGCCAATCGTGAGATTTATTTTCATCATTGAGTTGTACCTTATTTAGGATTCCTCTATTATATAAAGAGGGATCCCATTCATTTGTAAGATGATCATTATTCACTGTTAAGAATATACACTTACGCTGCTCATTTTATTCACCGTTCATTATTGTTCATCACAGTTGTCCCATTTTCTACTGTTCTTATTAACCAACCTCGAGGCTATCTTGAATCGAGGTCGAGGCGTTGCTAGAATACTGGTTTGGTTCATTTTACTGTTTAATTTATCTATTCAGCTCTTTATTTATCAATTGGTATTGAATTAAATCATGTATCCTTAAAACCACAATATAAGTTTAATTGTTACTCGAATTTTAGGGTAAACAGTTTGGCGCCCACCGTGGGGCTAAGGATAATAGTGATTATTCAGTACTGATTCTGGTAAAACACACTATTTAACACTTGTTCTTGTCAAGAATTTTTGCTTTCAGGTTAAAACATGTCAAACTCACAAAACGCATCTACACACGGTGACAATGGTCTCAGACTCCACGGGGAAAACGAAAATGTAATTGCTCCAAGAATCGAGGTGCCACAGGCTAATCTCGGAGGAGCACCGGCTATCAACCCAGTCGAAGTCAGTTCACACGTTGCTCTGAATGCAGACCTAGGCGTAGAGCTCGATGGGAGTGTACGCAGAGAAGGCCGATATGATGGCCAAGGAACACAGGGCAGAGGAGACGAAGGAGTCGTCTCCAAGTGATATTTGAAATGCTTCAGGCTCAGCAAGCCGTCATTGCTCAGTTACAAAATCAACATAGAGCTCCGAATAGGGTCGAGTCAGAAATTACTCGCCGTACCGAGCCAGTACCGGAAAGATCGAATGATAACACACCGGGGACTAATCCTGCGATAATGAAAATGCTCAAGGAGCTCACCAAGAGAATTGAATCAGGAGAGAAGAAAATCAAAGCCAATGACAAAAAATTGGAAACTTACAACTCCCGAGTTGATCAGATACCGGGGGAACCACCAATCTTGAAAGGAATGGATTCGAAGAAGTTTGTGCAAAAGGAGTTTCCTCCGAAGCCCATTCCAAAGAAGTTTTGTATGCCTGACATACCCAAATATAGCAGGACTATCGACCACAACGAGCATGTTACCTCTTACTCATTTTCCATTAAGGGTAACGATTTGGAAGATGATGAGATCGAGTATGTGTTATTGAAAAAATTCATAGAGAAACTTTCGAATGGAGCAATGATTTGGTACCACAACCTGCCACCAAATTCCATCGACTCATTTTCCATGTTAGAAGATTCTTTCGTAAAGGCGCACGCCAGGGCCATAAAGGCCGCAACAAGGAAATCGGATCTTTTCAAGGTAAGACAAAGGGATAATGTAATGCTGAGGGAGTTCGTGTCCTGATTTCAAATGGAACACATGGAGTTGCCACCAGTCACAGATGATTGGTCCGTTCAAGATTTCACCCAAGGGTTAAATGAACGGAGTTCGATAGCATCACGTCAATTGAAACAAGACTTGATCGAGTATCCAGCTGTAACTTGGGTAGATGTGCACAACCGATATCAATCGAAGATCAGGGTCGAGGACGACTAACTATGAGCCCCTTCCAGTTCAGTGCACCCAAACAAGCCGACAATTAAAAATTAGAGGGACGTCGATAGGGAGCCAAGGTCTAACAAGGACCGATATCAACCATACACTGCATATCGAAGGAACAATGGTCTGGGATGCAATTCCGCCTGAAACGATCGAAGAAGTGACTGAGGACAGAATTCTCGGGGACCTATGAGCAAGAGTGGTTTTGAAAAATATGCTGATCCCGCATAGGCACCTCGGTTATCAGAGTATAACTTTAGCATCGATGCATCTAGCATTGTATCGGCAATCGGAAGGATCAAAGATACTAGGTGGCCCAGACCCATACAAACCGATCCTTCCCAAATTAACCCGATTTTGATGTGAAAATATCATGGCACACATGGTCACAGGACCGAGGATTGCAGGCAATTAAGGGAGGAGGTAGCACGTCTATTCAATGAGAGCCACCTTTGAGGGTTCCTCAGCGATCGAGCCAGGAATCATTTCAGAGAAAGGGACGCCAATAGGAAGAACGAATAGGAAGAACCTCAACATCTCATTCAGATGATAGTTGGTGGGGTTGACATACCACATGGACCCATATTCAAATGCACTAAGGTATCATCAGTAGGGAAAAGCGAACCCGAGATTATGTACCCGAGGGCACCTTATCATTCAACGACGAAGAATCAAAAGGGATTTCTCAGCCCCACAACGACGCTCTGGTAATTTCTATCTTATTAAATAAGGTTCAAGTTAAGCATGTTTTAGTGGATCCAGGTAGCTTGACAAACATTATCCGATCGAGGGTCGTGGAGCAACTCGGCTTACAAGACTAAATTGTACCCACAGCTCGGGTCTTGAACGATTTCAATATGGCTAGTGAAATAACTAAAGGGGAGATTATCTTACCGGTGAACGTGGCTGGTACCATTCAAGATACCAAGTTCCATGTAATCGAGGGCGACATGAGATATAATTCACTGCTCGGAAGGCCTTGGATCCACAACACGAGGGCAGTACCTTCGACTCTCCACCATATGATGAAGTTTCCGATATCGTACGGTGTAAAAATGGTGTACGGGGAACAACATGATGCAAAGGAAATGTTTGCGGTCGATGAGGTAACGCCGATCTCGACACTATCAACCTCGAAAAGGTCGAGCATCAAAAGTAAACAGGAAGCCAAATAGCAATCACCGCCACCAGCCTCGACCGAATCGCAGAAACATGTGATAGATGAAGAAGAGGAGGATTTTCTAACCCCTCGAACCTTTATTGTTCCCGAAGATTCCGACGCCACCAAAACAACGACCGAAGAGCTGGAACAGGTTATACTGATCGAGAACCACCCCGAGCAAAATTTATACCTGGGAACGAGATTAACCCCCAAACTCAGGAAAAAGCTTATTCAATTTCTTATTGATAACATAGATTGTTTTGCATGGTCCCATTTAGACATGAAAAGGATCCCACTGGAGATAACAACGCATCGACAAGCCTGGATCCTAAGTTCATACCGGTGAAGCAAAAGAGAAGATCCTAGTCCGAGGTAAAGCACGCATTCATAAAGGACGAGATAACTAAACTTCTCAAAATAAGGTCCATTCGGGAGGTAAAATATCCCAAATGGTTAGCCAATATAGTTGTAGTCCCTAAAAAAGGAACAAACTTAGAATGTGTATGGATTGTAAGGATTTAAACAAGGCATTCCCCAAAGATTCTTTTCCACTGCCTAACATCGATCGCATGATCGATGCCACGGCCGGCCACGAGATCCTTACTTTTCTCGATGCCTATTCCAGGTACAATCAAATCTAAATGAACCTGGAAGACCAAGAAAAGACTTCATTTATTACCAAATATGGAACCTATTGTTATAACGTCATGCCCTTCAGGCTAAAAAATGCTGGAGCTAGTTACCAACACCTAGTAAGTAAAATTTTCGAAGAACAAATAGGTAAGGTAATGAAAGTTTATATTGATGACCTGCTAGTTAACTCCCTGTATGTAGAGGACCATTTGGCTCATTTGGAGGAATCATTCGAGATCTTAAGAAAATATAACATGAAGCTTAAGCCCGAGAAATGTGCCTTCGGGGTCGGTTCGGGAAAGCTCCTTGGCTTCATGGTATTGAATAGGGGGATCGATATAAACCTCGACAAAATCAAGGACATCAAAGACATCACCATCGTAGACAATGTAAAAGCCGTGCAGAGGCTGACTGGACGAATATCTACTTTAGGCTGATTCATTTCGAGGTCGTCGGATCGAAGCCACTAATTTTTCTTACTACTCAAAAAGAAGAATGATTTTGCCTGGACCCTTGAATGACAATAGGCATTAGAGGAATTGAAGTGATACCTATCGAGGCCACCACTACTTCACACTCCGAAGGCAGATGAGAAACTTCACTTGTACTTGACAATATCTGAAATCGCGGTGAGTGGTGTCCTAGTTAGAGAAAATCAAGGTACGCAATTTTCTATTTATTATGTAAGTCGAACCTTAGGAGAAGAAGAAACTAGATACCCACACTTAGAGAAATTGACACTTGCACAGATAACCGCCTCTAGAAAATTAAACCCATACTTTCAGTGTCACCCTATATGCGTATTAACCACTTACCCACTTCGTAATATTTTCCACAAGCCCGTACTATCGGGTCGATTGGGAAAATGGACGTCAAACTCAGTGGGTACAATATCGTATATCAACCCGGTACGGCCATCAAGTCCCAAATTTTAGCGGACATCGTGGCCGATTTCACGCCAACTCTCGTACCCGAAGTCGAAAAGGAACTCTTGTTAAAGTCGGGTACATCATCGGGGTTATGGACCCTTTTCACATACGGTGCTTCAAATATGAAGGGATCCGGGCTAGGCATCGTTTTGAAGCCGCCCACGGATAGCACTATTAGGCAATCTATCAAAATTCCTAGATTGACTAACAATGAGGCCGAGTATGAGGCCATGATTACGGGTCTCGAGTTAGCCAAAAGCTTGGGCGCAGAAGTCATTGAAGCCAAGTGTGACTCTTTACTAGTGGTTAACCAAGTAAACAAAACCTTCAAAGTTCAAGAGGATAGAATGAAAAGGTATTTGGACAAGTTGCAAGTAACCTTGCACCATTTCAAGGAATGGACTTTACAACATGTACCTCGAGGACAAAACTGTCATGACCCAAAATCACAAGTCGTGATGGCACCTAACTCGACCTGCTAGGTAAGCCAACTAATAGAAAAATACAGTTCAATTGAAATTATAAAAGAGTAGGTAATAGATAACTGGACCTTTACAAGTTTACCCAAGACCTGGTAGTACGAATCACGAGCTTCTAATATTTAAAATTTCAAAACTAATACAAATAATTTTTACACTCTGTTTGAAGGTTACATAAAAGATTAGCAATAACCTAAGCTACCAGGGACAAGTGGAAGCTATATCCAAATGCACGAACCTCTTCCGAATCAGCACCCGACGTTACCACAAGCTCCGCTCCAAAAATCTGCATGCAATGTGCAGAAGTGCAATATCAATACGACCAACCCCATGTACTGGTAAGTATTTTGTCTAACCTCGTCAAAGTAGTGACGAGGATTTTTAGTTAAAGGATACTTATTGATAACACTGTAATGTAAACCAGCAATAGAACTATTTCACAGTATAATATAATAGAGTACATGGCATGACTGTACAGAGCAATAATAGAGTACCCGAAAGAATCACAATTCAATAGTTTCCAGCGTCTCAACCAACCCTTTCCTTAGAACGAAAACCCATGAACCACAACAAATCACCTCAAAACTTTCATAGTGTGAGAGAAGTACTCAAGACATCAGATCTAACGACACAGTAACACCCTTCGTGCATTTATCTCATCCTCACCATATATGCATAAACGAGTACCAACCAAATGATAGAAATACTGATAATATAAATGACAAGGAAGGAAATACGCAAGCAGTAATAATGAATGAGAATGTACAGAAGAATATCAGTAATAGACCAAACAGAGAGCACAAAGGTAATGAGAACAATTAGGAAAAAGGGTTTTAACTTCAACTAACTAGCATGATGGAGGCGTGAAGCTAGATGTAACAAATAAGAGAAGGGGAGAAGGGTGCATGTTCTTTATAATGCAACAAGTAGAGCATGAATGGCCAACATGGAAGAAGACTCGTACCTAAGTGAAACAAAACAGATATGACATGGATGCAATCATAACAGTAGGAAGTAGGTATGATGTTTACAAGTTAAACAAACAGAAGGCATAAACAACACAACAACAATTGAGATAGAGAATACAGACAGAACAATGACGACTGATCACATAAGAACCATAAATATGACAGTAACAATTCAAGGTAAGACATGAAGATATCTGCAAGAAATGAATATTATAACATAATTCATGTCCCTCGTCCTCACTTTCACGGAAACACCCATCGTGCCATGAACTCGCAATGATACAAAAGTATAAAAGTATAAATGCAATGGCACGACATCACCCTTCGTGCTTTTACTCAAAAATGACATGGCACGACATCACTCTTCCTCACATGATAATGAATATAAACAATGGCACGACATCACCCTTCGTGCTTTACACTCTTCCTCACATGATAATGAATATAAACAATGGCACGACATCACCCTTCGTGCTTTACACTCTTCCTCACATGATAATGAATATAAACAATGGCACATTATCACCCTTCGTGCTTTACACTCTTCCTCACCAAGCATATAAATTTCAATAAAATGGCCAGGCAGGAAGTATAAATAACATCGAGGAGAGTGTCAAACGAATATTCCATAAAAATTCTCAATCACAACTTTCCAAGCCAACAATGATTCAATGAATGCTCAAGGCCATATAATTCAAGTACTTCCACAAATCCCACGATTTATCAACAACACAAGCAGGGAATCTAACATCTCAAAATATCGGCCATAGTAACGTATTAATGATTTTGCATAGAGATGTCCGAATTAGACACATCAATGTATTCTAAGAATTTCCATCAAATTGATTAAGTTATATTAGGCTAAGTCTCGGCTCTAACATTTAACACTACGTCCTAAATATTTAGGAGTCAAGTGAGGCATGAAGCAAGAAGGTAATGAAATTCTACAAGGCACAATTATAACATAGCATGATTAACCCTGGAACATACATATAAGCTCGTCACCTCATATATGTATCACCTCCGCATGAAGAAAACAATGAGAAATAGGAGGAAAAATTCCCTCAACAAAGCTAGGCAAAACATTTACCTCAATTAGGTTAATTCCATACTCAATTTTCGCTTTTCTTTTACAAATTCATCTCTGCTCATCTTAATCTAGCCAAAGACGACTTGAATACACCACACAATGCAAGAGGAAACAATTTCAATTAATAAAGATGTTATTTTTATTCAATTTCTAGAAGTCACAAAAAGTCAACTCCCCGGGAGAGCACCTCGGAATCCGATAAAATTTACAAAACCCGAACACCCACTCTGATACGAGTTATCAAGTTCCTAAACCAATTCGCCCTTCAAATAATCAATTTACATTTTGAAAAATTTCTTCAAAAACCACCATTTTCCTCAACTCAAAACACAATTTAAATGATAAAAATAAAGATAAAATTAAGGAATATAATAAATTCTAGGTAAATAACACTTACCCAATTAATTTTCTTGAAAACCCCGCAAAGAATCGCTCAAAACCGAGCTCTACAAATCAAAATGTGATAAAAATGGTTTAATCCTCGATTTGGGATAATATTCTGCCTACCCAAGTGGTTATGCATCGCGAACGCGGAGATACGGTCGCATTCGCGAAGAAGAAAAATGATGGACGTTCAATTTGGTCATCGCGAGCGCGATGACAAGCTCGGGAATGCGGAGAAGGAAAAACATAACAGCTCACCATTGGCCTACGCAAACGCGAGGATAGGCATGCAAACGCGAATAAGGAAAAGAATAAGTACGCGTTCGCGGACAGAAAAATGCGAACGCGTAGAAGGAATGGTCACCAGTGCCCAGGGCCTGTTTGCACTACGCGAATGCGGAAGGGAGTGTGCGAATGCGAAGAAGGAGAAAGCTGACCTTCGCGATCGCGAGCGTGTTCATGAGAACACGATGAACAAATATTCCCTCCTCCAAGATTAATCATCACGAACGCGGAGGAGCAGACGCGAACGGGAAGGAGAAAACCAGATGACAGATATTAGTAGTCCAAAAATAACCAGATGACGGAGAAACACACCCGAGACCCCCGGGACCCAGTCTAAACACACAACCAATATAAACTAACACGGACTCGCTCGGGGTATCAAATCATCAAAATAACCTCTAAAACCATGAATCGGACTCCAAAATGCATGAAGATCAAACTTAAACGACAAGAACTTCTAGAATCGCAACCGAGCGTCCGATCCATGACAAATAAACTCCGATTGGCCTAAAATTTTGCATACAACTCACACTTGCCATTACGGACTCTGACCCCGATACCAAATATTCCACTCTTGGTCAAACTTCTCAAAATCCAACTTTTGCTATTTCAAGACTAATTCAACTATGGACCTCAAATTTACAATCCGGACGTGCTCCTAAGACCAATATCACCCAACGAAACTGATAAAACTCCTTTCCGAGGTCAAATGCTAAAAAGTCAAACTTGGTCAATTTTTCCAACTTAGAACTTAAATCTTGAAGTTCATTCTTCCAAATTGATTCCGGATAACTTGAAAACCAACACCGATGATTTACGCAAGTCATAATACACCATGCAGAGATACTCGAGCCCCTAGAACACTGAGCGAAATATAGATACTCAAAATGACATGTCGGGTTGTTACAAAAATACCGAGGCCGATGCGCTTGCAAATTTGGGGTTATCACTCGTGGAAGATGAGATCAGCTCGGGGACTATCGTTCAACGCCTGAGGTCCGTGATCCAGGAAGGTCATGCCGAGATAAATTCTACAAGTCTAACTTGGAATTGGAGGAATAAATATATTGAATACTTGAAAAACGAAAAGCTCCCATCGGACCCTAAAGAGTCGAGGGCCTTACGAACCAAAGCTGCTCGATTCACATTGGCTGAAGATAGAACATTATATAGAAGGATATTCAATGGACCAGTGACAGTATGTTTAGGACTGGGAGACACCAATTATGTTTTATGAGAGGTCCATGAAGGCACTTGTGGGAACCACTCCGGCGCCGAATCACTGATTCACGAAGTCATTAGAGCATGATACTACTGGGATATCATGCAAATAGACACTAATGAGTTTGTTCAAAAATGTGATAAATGTCAAAGGTTCACACCGATGATCCACCAGCCCGGAGAACAACTTCACTCGGTCCTATCCCCATGGCCATTCATGAAATAGGATGGATATTGTCGGTCCACTGCCATCGGACCTAAGTAAAGCTAAGTTCAATTTATTTATGACTGACTATATCTCTAAATGGGTTGAAGCACAGGCTTTCAAGAAAGTCATAGAAAAAGAGGTTATAGACTTCATTTGGGATCACATTTTGTATCGATTCGGGATACTCACCGAAATAGTGTGTGACAATGGAAAGCAATTTATCGGCAGCAAAGTGACAAAATTTCTCGAAGACCATAAAATAAAAAAGATATTATCAATGACGTATCACCCTAGTGGGAACGGAAAAGCCGAATCGGCAAACAAGACTATCATTCAGAACCTAAAGAAAAGGTTGAATGATGCTAATGGGAAGTGGAGAGAAATTCTTACCGAAGTCCTGTGGTCATATCGAACTACATCGAAGTCCAGTATGGGGGCAACCCCGTTCTCCTTAGTATATGGCTCCGAAGCTTTGATTCCAGTCGAAGTCGGGGAACCCAATGCCAGGTTTCGACATACAACTGAAGAATCAAATCATGAGGCTATGAATACTAGCCTTGAATTATTGGATGAGAAACGAGAAGTCGCACTTGTTCGAATGGCTGCACAAAATAAATGAATCGAGAAATACTACAATAAAAGAACCAACCTTCGCCACTTCATAGTCGGGGACTTAGTCCTAAGGAACGTCACCATCAACACTCGAGATCCTAATGAAGGGAAGCTCAACCCGAATTGGGAAGGACCCTACCAAGTCCTCGACATCATCGGAAAGGGGTCTTATAAGCTTGGTACGATGAACGACGAACAACTGCCCAACAATTGGAACATATCGCTTATCAAACGATATTATTGCTAAGGTATGACTTTATCCCTTTTTTCATTTATATATTCGGTGCTAACTCACTATAGGAGTCCGAGCGAAGACATCGAGACCTCAGGTTTTAAAGCACGCGTTGCACTCTTTTTTCCTTAGATCGGTTTTAAAAAGATGGATTTTTCCGGTGAGGTTTTTAGTGAGGCAACAATTATGTGCTACATGAGGATAGTTCAACAATATCCAAGGCTTATTTACAATCAACTCGAATACTGGGGGCATCACCCTCGGATGTTATATTTTCGAGAAAAGTACTTCGTGTCAAAGGGCCTCGATAGGAAAACTTTGTAATGGACCAAGCGGTCGAATGAACCGTGTACATATGGATTAGTCGATCCCCGATGAAAAAACATGTACGCATATATAAATTATTCAAAGAAACATTCTTTATTTATATAATATCTTGTGCCTCGAAGAAAAGTTTCTACTATACAAGCTCCATACTTATGATTTTGTGAGAAATGGCTCAAGAGCCAAGTGCAAATATACCTCAAGCACTTGGGGACTGCCATCGACGATAGGCATATTCGAGTTATCTAAACTCAAATTCATAAGACCTCAGGCACCCCTCGATCTATAGGCCAAGGTCATCATTCTCGGGGACTAACATTTCGAACAAGTTCAAAATGTTATTGGGAAATAAGCCCAAGAGGAACACCCAAAGGCTACGCCCAAATTGAAGGCTACAGTGAAATTAAAGGCTATGGCCAAAATAACGCGGCTCGGAGACGTCCGAACCCTACAATAAAAATAGGCATTCAAATTCTTTGAAAAACTGGTTAAAAAAAGTCTACCCTCGGCAAATAATCAATAGGGCTTCGATAAAATCAGCCCTCGAAAAATCAAAAGGGCTTTAATACGATCAACCCTCGAAAAACCTTATGAGGTATCAAATTATCTTAACACAAACGTGCTAAGGCACAAAAAGCAAATAGGTTTCAATCGACATTGAACCCTCAAAAACCCAATGAATAAAGAAAACATGTTAAGGCATAAAGAAAATTTTACTAAGTCTTTTAAGCCAAAAGAGGGAAATAATAGCCCTCTTTTACAGGCCATATCGGCCTAATTTAAAGAGCCTAAGGGCCAATACACTTTGAGTTCAAGATCTTGTTCTCACTCAAGTCGGACCTAAGGGTTCCACTATTCTGAGCTCAAATGAAACTGACATAAATGTAGCTCGAAGATTCATCATTATTTTTTATAAAACCTTAAGGGGTCTAATACTGTGAGTTTGAAACTTACTCGAACTAAATTATAAAAACAGTGCAATTATGGCTTCGAGCAAGCCATCCGAGATCAAAATCTTGAACATATTATTAAGCTCAGGGACTCTCCCTTGCTTAAATACAAAATCTAAGGGTTTGTTCTACTCTAAGTTCGAGCTAATTCTCACTCGATTATAGAGGTTGCAACAACAAAATTTGCACAAGGCAAAATTTATCACAAATAAAATTTCGGAGACAAAACGGAAAGAAAATGATTTTTTCATATATAGAAAGTATTTACAAAGACTACACAGGGTCTTACACATACAAAAGAAAACAGAAGGAAAAAAAACTTCTAATTGCCTAGTCCGCTTCAGGAGCCGCATCTTCGGGAGCTTCATCTTCATCTCCTCAACTCTCGAATCCACTCAGGGGAACTTTATCATCGGAGAGTAAAGCTTCGGCCTCGTCCTCCAAAACTTTTGCACTCTCGATATCAGCCGAGAGGTCAAAGACACGAGCATGTACCTCCTCAAGAGTCTCCCTCCGATACTAGCGCCTAACATGCTCGACAACACACGATAATTTGACTTCAGCAGCAATAGAAATCTCCTATCCCCGAGTGTTAGCAGCTTCAGCGTCGGCTCGGTAAGATGCCACGAGCTCCTCCGCCTCATATTTGGCCCTTGCAAGCTCAACGACCAACCGAGTCTCGAGCTCTTCAATCTTCTAGGCTAGGGCCAAGCTATAATCTTTCACACTTTGGAGTTGAAGCTCAACCGAAGACAGTTGAGCCCGAATCGCATCTTTCTCCGAGGCGAGATGGTCCATGTTCTGCTTCCACCCCAGAGTCTCTGCCTCCTTCATCTTGGCCTCCCCACGAAGCTGCTTGACCAACTCGCCCTTCTGCTGAACCTGCAAAATCAAAGTGTTAGTCGCCAATATTAAGTTAATATATATAACGAGCTCCCACAATTTGCATTACCCGTTCGATGAGCTCGATCTGTTCTTGATGAGACCTTGTCAGTTCGGCTCGAAGGCTCTTGATCTCATCTTCTTTTTACACATAGAGGAGTTTGAGGGCGTCTCTCTCCTCCGTGAGCTTTCTGAGATCAGCCTCACAGCGGGTCAACTCGGCCTGGTATTTGGAAGATGCTTCTCGATGGAGCGCTGATCGGCTCTCACCCATACTACTATTGAGTAGAAAGATGAGGGTCGTTGCATCTTTTACCCAGAAGGTCGGGATCGAATCCTCAGATAGTTATGATTTGGAGTCGAGTTTCTAGGTGATCTAGCAGTGGTTCGTGTTTTTTACTGCACTTTTCATAATTGTTGGTTTTGTTCTATAACTATGATTTATACTAATAATGATTGCAATTGAACTACTATTATCTTTTTGGGTTGTTTTATAATTGGATAAAGGCACTAGGGTTATGGCTTCTTACCTAGGCGAGTAATTAACGGATTCTAATATCTAAGGCAAAGATGTTATTCGGGGAATTATGATATAGCTAAATGCTCCGAAGTTACCCACTCTATACCTCTCGGTAGTTTGAGTGGCTATGCCTAATTTCCTTTCTCAAGGTCAATTGGGTGTCAAATTTGCACAAACAATATGGGCTCAAGTAGGGTATTACTCTCTCGAGATTTAACCCGTGAATTGGGACTATCAATTCTCATGATTTCATCCCAATTCCTTGTTGGGTTGATTTTCTAGACTCAAGCCCTCTTTCTCAAGAAGGACCCAAATCAATTGAACACCAATTAGTGTTTACAACAACTAATCTTAACAATAAAACCACAAATCAACCCAAATATCCGTCACCCATAACATCTAAGCCCTAATTTAGAGAACCCATTAATTACCCACACTAGGGTTGAGCCACAACCCTAGATAATGGGTTTAGCTACTCATAATAAATGAAGAAATCACAGAAATAGATGAAGCAAAACCCATATAATTTAATTATAAAATAAAATTGGAAGATTCAATGTTGAAAGCGAGCTAAAATTGCTCAAAAATATGAAAAGCAACTATTCACTAGTTGCCCACAATATCTGATACTCAGCGTAACCTAAAAAAATACAAAAGAAGCTATTTATACTTAGTCAAAATTTTGGACAAAAATGCCCCTCCGGGGTCACCGCGGACCACAAAGAATGGACCGCGGTCCGCGAAGGTCTTCTGAAGCTGGGGTGTCTGAACCTTTTGACCGCGGACCGCGTAAAATGGACCGCGTAAAATGGACCGCGGTCCACGGTACCTTTAGCCTTCCAAATGAGTCTCTCTGAAACTCCTCACTGCTGTCCGCGTAGAATGGACTCCAAACGCGGTGGAAGTTTGCCTTGTAATCAACCCTCTGAACCTTACTAACTTGTACCGCATAAAGTGGACCGTGGTCCGTGGTGATCACTTTGACTTTGAATTTTGGTTGTTCTTGGTACTTGTGCCAGTTTCACTCCCTTTTTAGCAGATCCTTGACTATTTGTCATCCTTTTTGGTTCAAACCTGCAACAAGCACAACACGTAAGCCTTTGGGACTATTTTGTGTACAATTGAATCCAAAACTCAAGCAAGATAGAGCGTAAAACAAGGTAAAATCTCTAGTTATCAACTCCCCCAAATTTAAGCTTTTGCTTGTCCTCAAGCAAACAAAATAAGCCCCACCCCTTTTTGAGAAATTCCAAGAAAATTCGGCTATTCTAAAGTAACCACTTCTACCATCAATTGGGACCAACAATTGTCCTCAATGCAAATGAATCATTAACAACATTTGACCCTTTTAAAACCATAGATTTAAGTGCGACACAAGAGCATCAAGAGTTGACTCGACTCATCAACGAAACTCTTACTATCACTTTGGTCATTGTGGAACCCAAACTCATACTCCTAAACTTTCCCTAAGCAAACCTCACTTTAGAATTGTACGCTCAGAACGAGGATAATGGGAGTTCACTCATCTCTCTCAAAGAAAAGACTCAAGTCCGGCTCAAAGTACCATATGCTTGCCCCTTATGTGAGTCACCACTAATGTAAGTTTCATTCAAATCAAGATCATATAGGGCTTTTGTGGATACATGATGAAGGCTTTTGGTTAAAGGTAGGAAATATTTGGTCAAAGTGAGTTCGATCTTCCCTTAAGCACTTCAATTGTTTCACATTCTCTTGACTTCTTGAGTCAATTAGTTATTTTTGAAGGGTTGGAGAGACATACTGTCACACCTTTTTGTTCTTTCAAACCATTCTTCTCCTTTCTAAGCATTTCACACCTTTAATCTCATTTCTTTCACTGATTCCCTTTGTTTCTTCTACTTGTTAATTCTTTTTGGCTTTTTTGATTTTTCTTTTCTTTCTTTTTCATTGCCTTTCCTTTTCTTTCTTCTTGTACCTTATTTTTCACTTTGTTACATTCCTCGTCTCTCCCCCAAACTTACGTTTTTTCTTTGTGCTAAGGGAAGAAGGGGGTGCCAAGAGAGGGTTAAAATTGGTACAGGCTTGTATCATGGCTTTTTGAAAGAAAAAGGTCTAAGGCTCAAAGGGGTTGACTAGGGAAATTGTCATTGGGAGGCTATGGAGATGTTCAAGTCACTATTCGTATCAAGGAGAGTCTATAATCACCTCTTAAGTCAAACTTCACTTATGATTTTGCCTAGACAAACATTCAGGGCAAGTTCTAGACTAATGGCACGGGACTTGGACTTGCAACACAATGGTCCCGAAAAAAAAGAGTCGGGAGCCACAACGACCTCAGTTATGCTTTGAGCAACACAATGGTACCGAAAAATCATTTGATGATTATCGGTCAACACAAGAGTCTCAAGGTCACAACTTTCACCATCCTAAACACAACGATTTGTTTTTGACCATAGGATCAAAGGCAAATGTGTTAGGCCCAAATGAAGCTTTACTTGAGGCACCTTTATTCACTAGCTATTAAAAAGAAGCAAAAAGAAAAACAGACTCAAACCCTTAAGAAGGTTGTCACACAATCCATCCTCGGGAAGAGACACCCGGTTCACACAAATTTCTACCTTTGGAAATAACCGTGGCATTAAGAAAATCAAAGGTTTATTGCACGCGAAAAATTCAAAACAAGAAGCTATGAAAGAAAAATAAGAAGTTATAAAAAGGAAAAATGCAGAATGTAAAATGCGTAAGATAGAATGAATATGTACATGAGGGGATTTAGTCGAATATACATAAGGGGGATGAATATATACATTAGGAAGTAACTTTATGTACATACCAAAAAGTGCAAAATACTAAAAGTACTGAAGTAGTAAAGTTATTTACATACCAAAATCAAAAGAAAGCACAATAAAAAGAAAATATTATCTGAATTATACAGTCATCCATCCAAATCAATCAAAATCAAAATAGGGCCACTCCCCCAACTAAAAGCTAGCATTTTCCTCAATGCTAACTTAGAAAAATAAGCACAAAGTGTAAGGAGAAAGAGAGTAAAGAGAAACTCCCTATTGGCCCTCTGCCTGTGTGGGATCCTAAGTGTGGGTCTCGGGGTCTGTGGATTGTGGAGGAACCTGTGACTGGTCCCCATAGCCCTGTTCCTCTGGCTGGACCTGGACCTGGACCTGTACCTCCTCTGTAGTCTGGGCCTGTACTGGTGGGTCTGCCAACTCTATCACTAAGCCCTCTGTACGTGGAAGCACTCTCATTCTCTTGGCTGGACTCTCAATCTCTGGCTCTTGCTCAGGCTGGGCAGCAGGGTCCTAAAGCAACAGGTCCAATGGTAGGTGGTCTTCCTTTAGCTTGTCCACCTCCTTCCTCAGCTCCTTCAATGACTCCCTTGATGCACAGGTCTTCTTTAGCCTTTTTGTCTCATTTGCAAGCTCCTTTAATGCCTTCCCGTGGGAGTCAACAACATCCAGAATCTTCTTCTGGTTGTCAAGGATTTTTGTCTGGTTGGCCAGAAGTTCCTTGAGAGAATCCTTAACTGACTGGGGTACCTGTGGTGGAGGGGGAGTAGCCTGGGCTGCCATAGACAACTTAGAAGTAGCTGCCTACATCCAGTTGTTGATACTGGCAAGTGACTGGTTCAGTCTGTGGGCAGTCAGGGGATATGCCCGAGATGCAGGAATGCCTGGGTCAGCTTAAGTGGAGGGGCCTGGAGCACTCTCTGGGATGGCGGACTCGGGCTGAGAAGGTTCCACTACAACCACTGGCTTTTCAGACTGGCCAGTGGAAGCAATGGACTTACCCTTGAACTTCTTACTCTTTGGGTTGTCATCACTCTATAGATCGTACCAAGAGAATGGAGCTTTGGGCTTCACCTTCGTGTCAAAATTTCTCTTTTCTGCTCCTTGGTCCTCAAAGTACATGGTCAAGAAGTTTGGGAAGGGGTAAGCTCTATCACCTTCATTTACCACCCGGTTGATAATGGTGGACATGACATTCCCGACATTAACCGGGTACCCCGCCATTATAGAAGCAATCAACACAGCCCGACGGAGAGGAATCGAGTTTTCATGGAAGGTGGGGTCTAGCCTGCTACATACAAATGTCTCCCAACCTTTGGCCTCAAAATTCAACGTTCTCTTCAAAATTGTCTTCCCAGCTTGCAACCAGTCAGGGGTTTCACCTGGGATGGCCAAGTGCTCCGCTAGATAATGACGGGCCTCATCACACGCACCCAACTTCTCTAGGTACTGTGTCTCATCTACATCATCAAACTCCAGATATGCATTCAGTACCGTCCCATCAAAAGTCACAGTGAGATTCCTCACCATGGTTGCCTTGGAGTCCTTCTCCAGATAGGCCAAATTTGTGTAAAACTCCTTGACAAGATGTTCATTGGAATCCGACAAGTAGCAAGAGAAGTAATCCCAACCCTTTCTCTCCGTGAATTGTCGTTTCACATTGGGGTTGAGTGGCAATAGATCCTTGATGATGAACCTACACTCCGATATCAGTTTCCTCTCCTTCCACCATTCCCGAAATTTATGGAAGGCCGTCTCACTCACGAATTTATCTTGCCACACCACATGATTCCTTGTTCTCTCAACTCCCCCAACTTGGGGTTCACCCCCTATTTTGGGTTCATCTTCAGCTTCTTCATCTCCGGAATGTTCCCCTGACAGGGAAGCTGTGGGTGAGGTGGAGTCTGTATGGCCACTCCCTGCTGCTGAGCCTTCAGACGACTCAAAATTGGCTGGTGCTTGGGCGAAGTGAGAGTCAGAGGGTTCATTGGTCAACCTAAACCTCTCCGGGTAGTATTCTATGTATTTCGGTATTGATTATGAAGAGGCTTCGGAAGGTACATAATCACTCTCCGAATGGGAGGCATCTTTGTCTAGTGTCCGGATTATTTTCCTAGTGCTTTTCATAGCTTCCCGGACCTTTGGAGCAAGTTTTATCATTCCCTTGCCTCGCCCTCGGGATGACTCTCCCTTGCCACCAGGTTTACGGCCACCACCTCGTGATTGGACCATTCTCTGCAAGTTCAAATCATTTAAACATTGTTAGTACCCAAGCAGTGGATAGATGGGAGCACAGAAGAACATCAGATACAGTGCAAGGAGTTGCAAAAGTGGGACCGCGGACCGCATAAAAGCGACCGCGGTTCGCAAAGAGGAAAGTATCCAAGAATTAGTTCTCTGAATGTGGCCATCGCGGACAGCGTAAAAGAGACCGCGGTCCGCGGAGAAGTGGGCTGCAGATTACCCCCTCTATGAAGTCAAGCACCGCGGACCGCGGTCAACATCTGGAGACTGATAATTCAAGCACCGCGGTCCGCGAAGAAACAACCGCGGACCGCGCTCATACCATTAAACTAGTTTTTCAATTTGACAGTAAATTTCAAGTTCAAATGCACATGTTATGAAAACCCTAAGTGTTTAATCAGTGAAATGAACTACAAATGGTCTAAATTGAGCATTATGAACAAACCCTAACATGGTTAATGACTTAAAGAAGAAAAAGGGTGAAAAAGATAAGAAAAGCTACCAAATAAACAAGAAAATAATCAAATTAAGAAGTTATGGAAACATAATTACACTTACTAGATGTTGGGATGGAGAGTAGATGAATGAAATGCACACTTGAAAGTATGAAGCTTGAGACACAGGTAAAATTTTACTGAGGAAAGTCAAAGTGCGTAAAGTGTAAAATGATGCCCGGAAGGTCTATTTATAGAAGGGACCTGGGACCCATTGTACTTACCCACCGAAGACCGCGTAAAAGCGACCGTGGTCCTTCAGTTTTACTGAGCATTCGACAATTGGCCACCGCGGACCGCGAAAACTCAATCGCGGTCCGCGAAAAAGAGTACCGCGGACGCGAAGCAAACTTCAGAGACTTGTTTTCATAAGAGATGGCACCGCGGACCGCGAAAAGATGACCGCGGTCGCGGTGCAAACTTCAGAGAGCAGTAAATTTAAAACTTAGCTTTTTGCCCTGCATCAAAATAATCCTACAACATCCCAAAACCAGTTAGTGCAAAAATAAGTCCTATACTACCAAGAAAATCAAAGAAAAACAAAAATAAATACACATGGGTTGCCTCCCAAGAAGCGCCTGATTTAACGTCGCGGCACGACGCATGTTACCAAGTTCATTTGAGATGGAGAAGTGCCACCACATGGCTGTCATCAATTTTTCCCAGGTAGTGCTTGACCCTGTGCCCATTTACTCTGAAAATCTCCCCACTTTTGTTCTTTAGATCAAGGGCACCAAACGGAGTCACAAACACAACTTCAAAAGGTCCGCTCCATTTTGACTTAAGCTTTCCCGAAAATAGACGTAACCGAGAGTTGAACAAGAGAACCAAGTCACCTACTTTGAATTCCTTGCCACGAGCATACTTATCATGAAGGTACTTCATTTTGTCCTTGTACAAGGACGAACTGCAGTAGGTATGGAATCTGAATTCGTAAAGTTCATTAAGCTGCTCCACACGAAGATTGGCTGCCACATCCCATTCAAGATTCAACTTCCTCAAGGCCCACATGGACTTGTGCTCTAACTCAACCGGTAGATGGCAAGATTTCCCAAACACCAATCGGTACGGAGACATACCAATCGGGGTCTTGTAGGCATTCCTATAAGCCCATAGAGTATCATCCAACTTCTTTGACCAATCGGTCCTATTGGCATTGACCGTTTTTGACAATATACTCTTTATTTACCTGTTGGAGACTTCAACTTGTCCACTCGCCTGGGGACGATATGGAGTGGTCACTTTGTGATTGACACCATACTTTGAAAGCAAAGTGTCAAAAGCTTTATTACAGAAATGCGACCCTCCATCACTAATGATTGCACGAGGCGTGCCAAACCTTGTAAAAATGCTATTCTTGAGAAATGCAACAACACTCCAGGCCTCATTGTTGGGTAGAGCCACTGCTTCAACCCATTTAGAGACATAATCCACCGCCACGGAAATGTATGTGTTCCCACAAGAGCTAACAAACAAGCCCATGAAATCAATACCCCACACATAAGAAATATCGACTTCGAGAATAGTATTGAGAGGCATCTCATCTTTCTTTGAAATTCCCCCCGCCCTATGACACTCATCACGTATCTTGACTAAGTCACCGACATCTTTATACAATGAAGGCCAAATGAAACCACATCTCAACACCTTTGAAGCAGCCCTTGCCCCTCCATGATGACCACCATATAGTGAGGAGTGGCAATACTCAAGAATCGACCTTTGTACTTCTTCCGGTACACATGCTCGGATGACCCCATCATTGCAAATCTTGAATAAATATGGCTCATCGCAATAAAGGTCCATGCTATCCCTCCTTAACTTCTTTCTTTGGTTAGAAGAGAGCTCACAAGGAACAACACCCGTGACAAGATAGTTGGCAATGTCGGAAAACCATGACATTTCTTGCATTGACACCAAAAGAAGTTGCTCATCGGGGAAACTGTCATTAATCTCAAGCACATCACAAGGTCGACCTTGCTCCTCCAGTCGAAAAAGATGGTCGGCCACATGGTTTTCACTTCCTTTTCTGTCAACAATTTCCAAGTCGAACTCTTGAACCAACAATACCCAACGCATGAGTCTCACTTTGGAATTCTTTATGGTCATGGGATACCGGAGTGTTGCATGGTCAGTGTGAACTATGACCTTGGCACCCATCAAGTAAGGACGAAATTTCTCCATCGCAAAGACTATTGCTTAAAGCTCCTTCTCCGTGACAGTGTAATTCATTTGGGGCGAGTTCATAGTTTTGCTAGCATAATAAATAGGGTGGAAGATCTTTTTCACTCTCTGGCCCAACACCGCCCCCACAACTACATCACTAGAGTCACACATAAGCTCAAATGGAGAGCTCCAATAAGGTACCGTGATGATAGGAATTGTGGTAAGCTTGTGCTTCAACAATTCAAAGGCACTCATGAAATTCTCATCAAAGGCTCTCACCCATACTACTATTGAGTAGGAAGATGAGGGCCGGTGCAGCTTTTACCCGAAAGGTCGGGATTGAATCCTCAGAGAGTTATGAACTCCCCCAAACTTAAGCTTTTGTTTGTCCTCAAGCAAACAAAATAAGCCCCACCCCTTTTTGAGTAATTCCAATAAAATTCGGCTATTCTAAGGTAACCTCTTCTAGCATCAATTGGGACCAACAATTGTCCTCAATGCAAATGAATCATTAACAACATTTGACCCTTTTAAAACCATATATTTAAGTGCGACACAAGAGCATCAAGAGTTGACTCGACTCATCGACGAAACTCTTACTATCACTTTGGTCATTGTGGAACCCAAACTCATACTCCTCAACTCTCCCTAAGCAAACCTCACTTTAGAATTGTACGCTCAGAACGAGGATAATGGGAGTTCACTCATCTCTCTCAAAGAAAAGACTCAAGTCCGGCTCAAAGTACCATAGGCTTGCCCCTTATGTGAGTCGCCACTAATGTAAGTTTCATTCAACTCAAGATCATATAGTGCTTTTGCGGGTACATGATGAAGGTTTTTGGTTAAAGGTTGGAAATATTTGGTCAAAGTGAGTTCGATCTTCCCTTAAGCACTTCACTTGTTTCACATTCTCTTGACTTCTTGAGTGAATTAGTTATTTTTGAAGGGTTGGAGAGACATACTGTCACACCTTTTTGTTCTTTCAGCAAAGGCCCATTGGGTTCTTGCTTAAAGGCCAAGATTTCATCTCTGAGCGCTGCCATATGACTTGGGGAGAAGAATTTAGCAATGAATTTGTCCGCGATCTCATCCCAAGTAGATACTGAGTGGTTGGGAAGCCGCTCGAGCCAGTCAAGAGCCTTCCCTCGAAGAGAGAAGTGGAATAACTGAAGTCTCAATGCAACCTCTGAGACATTTGTCTGCTTATTACCCCAGCAAGTATCCACGAAGACCTTTATATGTTTATAATCATTCTGGTGCGCAGCTCCGGTGAAATAACCCCTATGCTCCAAAAGTGTAAGCATCACATTTGTTACCTAAAAATTTCCCGCCCGAGGAACAATGGCACTAGCATACCTCTCATTTGGAAGGACCCGAGGGGCAGCTCTAGCAGCTGGAGGTGGAGGAGGATCCTGATTGTCCTCATTAATATTGGCCGGTCGGCCTCGTCTGGGAGGAGTTACTTGGTTTATTTCCTCTTTTTGGTTTTCATATACCTCTTCCATGATGTTTCCCAAAGGATCTGCCATCAGAACTGAAATGATTCAACACACACGTTAATAGAAAAAGGAAAGAAAAACACTTAACACTACTATTCACATAGATAATCAACACCGTATAACTCCCCGGCAACAATGACAAAAAGTGATCGGCTCTCACCCATACTACTATTGAGTAGGAAGATGAGGGTCGGTGCAGCTTTTACCCCAAAGATCGGGATCGAATCCTCATAGAGTTATGATTTGGAGTCGAGTTTCTAGGTGATCTAGCAGTGGTTCGTGTTTTTTATTGCACTTTTCATAATTGTTGGTTTTGTACTATAACTATGATTTATACTAATAATGATTGCAATTGGACTACTATTATCTTTTTGGGTGTTTTTCTAATTGGATAAAGGCACTAGGGTTATGACTTTCCACCTAGGTGAGTAATTAACGAATTCTAATATCTAAGGCAAAGATGTTATTCGGGGAATTATGATATAGTCAAATGCTACGAAGTTACCCACTCTATACCTCTCGGTAGTTTGAGTGGCTATGCCTAATTGCCTTTCTAAAGGTCAATTGGGCGTCAAATTTGCACAAGCAATATGGGCTCAATTAGGGTTTTACTCTCTCGAGATTTAACCCGTTAATTGGGACTATCAGTTCTCACGATTTCATCCCAATTCCTTGTTGGGTTGATTTTCTAGACTCAAGCCCTCTTTCTCAAGAAGGACCCAAGTCAATTGAACACCAATTAGTGTTTGCAACCACTAATCTTAACAATAAAACCACAAATCAACCCAAATATTCGTCACCCACAAACATCTAAGCCCTAATTTAGAGAACTCATTAATTACCCACACTAGGGTTGAGCCACAATCCTAGCTAATGGGTTTAGCTACTCATAATCAATGAAAAAATCACAGTAGTAGATGAAGCAAAACCCATATGATTTAATTATAAAATAAAATAGGAAGATTCAATGTTGAAAGCTAGCTAAAATTGCTCAAAAAGATGAAAAGAAACTATTCACGAGATGCCTATCTGATACTCAACGTAACCTAAAAAAAATACAAAAGAAGCTATTTATACTTAGCCAAATATTCCGGACAAAAATGCCCCTGCGGGGTCACCGCGGACCGCGGTCTGCGAAGGTCTTCTGAAGCTGGGGTGTCAGAACCTCTTGACCGCGGACCGCGTAAAATGGACCGCGGTCCGCGGTACCTTTAGCCTTCCAAATGAGTCTCTCTGAATCTCCTCACCGCGGTGCGCGTAGAATGTACCGCGGCCGCGGTGAAAGTTTGCCTTGTAATAAGCCCTTTGAACCTTACAACCGCGGACTGCTTAAAGTGGACCGCGGTCCGCGGTGATCACTTTGACTTTGACTTTTAGTTGTTCTTGGTACTTGTGCCAGTTTCACTCCTTTTGGAGCAGATCTTTGACTATTTGTCATCCTTTTTGGTTCAAACCTGCAACAAGCACAACACGTAAGCCTTTGGGACAATTTTGTGTACAATTGCATCCAAAACACAAGCAATAAAGAGCGTAAAACAAGGTAAAATCCCTAGTTATCAAGCGCTGTAGCCTGCATAGAAAGGAAGAAAATTAGACATGAAGAAGTAAGAACAAACGCAAACATGATAACAGAGGTTAGAACGTACTTGGTTCAGAAGCCGCTGAGCCTCATCAAAGATAAGCGATGCATCCAGGTCGAGAGCATCCTCGACTCCCATGAAGCATCCACGGAATATGTCTTCCCCTTCGTGGGCCGTCCCCATGGACCGAGCCTCTCGACATTGCCCTTCGAAAAATATGGGGCAAGCGGTGAATCCTCAATATTAATTGCCCCGAGCGAGTCACTTGGGGAATTCTCCTCTTTGAAGGTCCTCGAAAATGGACCTTTCAGGCACACCCGCCGGCTGATCATCACTACGGGGGACATCTTCAACATCCGATGAACCTCCTCAACTAGTACCAACTTAGCGGTTTTGGAAGCTTCGACCTTTCCCTCTTCTAAGACACCAGCAGGTAGTCGGCATATTCTCTCTCCTCATCTTTCTCCCGTAGTTTTTGGACTACATCAGCAGGTAGAGCAGTGGGATTGGTCTTCAACTTTCGAGCCTTGCTCTTCCTTGGCTTTGGAGTATCGGGAGGAGAGGCCCGTTTCCTGTTCTTGTCTTTTGCCTGCTTCGAGACCTCCTCCTCCCCGGGTGGAGGCGGCCTCATGGAAAAATTGTCTCCGAGACCTGTACGAGGAAAAATCAATTTAAAAAGAGTATTTCGCATGAATTCAGCAAGCACAGACCGAGAAACTTACCATGATATTTGGCCTCACATCGACCCTTGTCCAAATCGCGCCACGAGCGCTCAGCATACGAGGAGGTTGAGGGCAGTTGTCGAACCCAACCTGCAAGGTTCGGGACTCTACTAGAAAACTAGGGGGAAGTTTCACCATGAAGAAGAATATAGATCAGAAAGAATAAAGAAAGAAAAATAATAAACAAACACTATCGGTGAGATTGTACTTACACTTCATGTTCCATTCTTCGGGTAATGACATCTTCTCGGCGGGGATCAAGTCAGAGGTCTTGACTCAGACAAATCGGCCCATCCATCCTCGATCCTTGTCCTCGTCTATGCTAAAGCCTTATCAGCCCACCCTGATAAAGACGGGGGCTGTATAGCCTAATGAGATGATCGAGGGTCAAAGACATTCCCTCGACCTTGCTCGTGAAAGATTTGCGCAAAATGACTATGCGCCAAAAAGAGGGGTAGATCCGGCCTAGGGTTACCCGGTATTGGCGACAAAAGTCAAGTATGATGGGATCGACAGTGCCCAATGTGAAAGGGTAAGTATACACACTTAGGAAACCTTTCTCATGGTTGGTGATGTCCTCCTCGGGGGTAGGAATCACCACTTCTTCATCCTCCCAGTGGAAGTCTTTTTTCACCCGCTCACCTTCAAATATCGAAGAGATGTATCTAGACATGGGCTCACATCGGCCAGGAACCGAAGAGGGTTTTTTTACTTTGAAATCGGAAGTGAGTTCACATGACCCGGGGATGCACTCTTCAATGCGTGGCTCAACCGGCGTTTTGTCGTCGGCCGACCGCGATGATGAGGCCTTTTCTTTTTGAAGGATAGTCGTTGATGTTTTTTCCATTGCTATATGAAATTTAAGAAAGAAGAGGGCGGAATTGGTGTTTTAATAAGGGATTGGTAAACGGAAACTGGCAAAGATGATGAACTTGAAGAGAGAAGAATTATGAAGGTGATCTATTTATAATGGCCATTTTGACGGGTTGAGAGCACTGGTGGCCGACCATGAACTAGCATTAATTAATGACCATGGGAACTGTGCAGACGCGACGCTTCAATCAGTTCTATCGATTGCGTCACAAGATTGACGTCATAATTGATCGGGAAATTAAATCGGAGTCTCAAGTTCGTTTCTTCTCGTTACACTCCAGAAAATGAGGGCACTATATGTATTTCGTCCAAATCGGGCATACCCGATTTCATTAGTGTTGATACCCAATTTTTTCCAAAATAGTTTTAAAATGCATATATGTCTTCCAAATCATGCAGTAACATCAATTGATATTTCCCCCCAATTTCTACGTTTTAAATTAATTTGCCCAATATTTTGTTTCTAATAAATAATTACCAAATTGCATCACAAATGATTTCAAAAATATTTCTTGATTTAATTTACTACTTATGACTCTATTAAGTCCAAATTATTCCATAAATAGCCAAATTGGCACCTTTTGGCTATAATTGCAATAACTTTGCAATTATGGCCCATGCATATAATTTTTGCGTTATTTTTACCAGAAATTAGTCCTTTGTATTTTTAAATACTAAATAACCATTTTTAAAACATTTTTATACATGAAATTCATTTTTTGTAATTAGTATTTATTTTACAAATTATTTTAATTAATTTTATTTGGGGTATTTAATAAATAGCCTTTTTTTTATTTCAAATCTAGCCTAATTAACCAGCCCAAATACCCTTATAAGTCAGCCCAAAAGACCCTAGGCCCAATCCCCGTACCTACCCGACCCAATTCTTGTTTAATCCTGGTCGTTGATTATTTTTTATCAACGACCTATATCCTTCCTACCATAATTAAACCTAAACTACCCCCCCCCCCAAAACCTCTCATTCTCTCCTCTCACCCGCCGTCACCCCTTTCATTTCTCTCTGAGATGCTCTCTAATCCTAACCCTAACTCTCCCTCGTTGTCACTCATCTACCGCCGTCCATGGTGGTTTCTCACCACCCTCAGGCCTTTAGTGGCCTCTCCTATGCTGGGTACCTTCGTCTCTAAGGTCCTCAAGGGACCAAGGCTAGTCTGCTTACGCCTTTGGCTCCTTCTTGCCTGTTTCAGGCCCTTCTGGTTCGATTTCGAGTAAGATCTTCTTATTTAGCCTTAAACCTATGGATTTCTAAGCCTATGTCTTCATCTCTGTGTTATTTTAGAAAAAACCTTAATCTCGTCCTTTGAACTTCTCAGATCTGAGACGGATCGAACTTATTTCACATGTTTTTTATGAAAATCTTCTGATTTTTTGAGTGGCTTTCCATTTTCCTAAACTAGGGTTTCCTGAAAATCCTTTTCTCCAAAACGTTTTCTAACTTTAAATGTTTAATCTTCTATTCTTATGTGTTTTTGACCGATTATGTTGAGTTTGCCTCAACGCTAACTAGTTTATGCTAAAACCTAATTTTTGACGTTTTTTTGGATTATGAGTTTGACCGTGTTACTTATGCACATTTTTTGTTCCATTACTTTGATTCTCATGATTTTCCTTTAGCTTAATTCAATGTCTTGTGATTTTTACCCTATTATGTCTCTATTAGGGTTTGGGATTCTATTCTCGACTGATCCTGTGTGTTTATACTCGGCCTATTTGTTTATTCATGGAAAACCTATATTTTTCACTTTAAATCAATGTTATTTTGAGTTTTGATTCACTGATTTGTTCCGTTAAAACTTATATGCTGATTCTTGATCATTCCTTTATTTGCGACCTTATTTAGTTTCTTGCCTTATTTGGATTACCTGTGATACTTACATATTCTTCAAAATTAGTTTCCTTAATTAAACCCTTGTTTATTTACCCCTAATTGCCCACTATGTACTTAAGTTTTACTTGATTTCTCTTTCCTTAAATACTGTCCTGCCCTTTACCGTTGGTTGATTACCCCTTAATTAGGGAAGACTTTACTGATTTTGTGCATGACTGATTTTGTAAATTTCTTTAATTGCTGTATAACTGACTTCTTTGCCTTATTCTGTTTAGCTCTTAACTACTATATATACCCTCCTCTATTCTCACTTCTGGACACGAACATTAGTTCAAAAAAATAATACTTTTACACTTAAAAGCTCTCTCTATGTTCTTCTCTGTTACTTGCAAATCTCCACTGACCTAGCCGGTTGTAAGCCAAGGCTGGTTATTGCACAACATCTGCTCTGTACTCTGTGTTCTTCTCTCCCTAACTGGTATGTCCTAATTCAATTTCAAAGTCTAGAACTCTATGTGTTTCATTGCTGTTTTAGTTCATTGATTATGAGTTCCAATCCCGTTCCTGTTTACTATCTTGTTTGCTCAAAATGCAACTAGCATGTCTAAACTACACTGCCTAATTACTGGCATGTCTGAATTCTGTTCTGTTAAATATGTGATCAGTATGTCTGATTTATAATAACCTACCTACTGCTTTATCTAGCATGTTTCAATCTGTTAGCATGTTTAAACTACGAATACTTATGATGTTTGCCTAGTCTGTTCACTTATGTTCTTGCTTAATCTGCTATGCTAAGTTGTCTAATATTACAAAGTAGTTCTGGCTATGTGTTCTAAGTTGTCCAGTGTTAATATGCTATCCACATGGCTGTTCGGTGATCCTTGTTCTATGTCTTTACCACCTATTTTATAACTAACTTCCTAATCCTATAAAACTCTGGAAAAACTTTTGTGCATCCTGTTGTTTATGTGCTGCTACTATACACTGATTTGTATTCTATGTGTCCCCAATTCCCCACTACCCCTGTGTGAAAGTTGTTGATGAGTGATGCTGGACCTAATTGTTCTAGGCTGTTGGCTGATTTTCAAAGTATTTTCATATTGTTATCAAACTACTTTACTACGAAATCAGTTTTTCATTCTTTCAGAAAAACCTCTTTACTTATGGAGTCATGTCAATACTGTTTTCTTGTCCAAAACCTTTTCAAAACTATGTCAAGCACTCTCACTTTACTCTTAAGTCCCTAAGTTCTGCCCCTCCAGTGTGTGTACTGCTTTGGGATCCTCTTGAGATTCCTTTGAACTCTGGCGTACTGGGGCTGGCCATTCCACAATGCATTTACTCAATCCCTATTGTGAAAGTCTGGGTGTGAGCACTGCCCGGGATCCTTGAGATCCTTGGGGAACTCTGACACACCTGGACATGAATTGGACTATGAAATCCTTGGCATTTGAGACTACTGAAGGCCTGGCATCACCAGGTTTGCTTTGGGCCTACTTCAGGCTCCCTATAGTTAATCAATATTTCATTTATGTAATTCATTCAATCTTTGGTCTGTAATAATTAATTGTAAACAGATATTGGGGTGACTAGTGAAAATAGAGGGTAGTTGTATGATACTGTGGGTATAAAAATGGGTAGAAAACATGCTATAGGCTTTATGTTCTGCAAATTTAGAAGCCATGTTCTAGGATTAATGTGTTCATTTGCATACAAAATATGTTAAACCTGCATTAGATATCCTGTTTTTAGGGCTTCACGTTTATTACTTCAGTATACTACATATCATTATTCCATGCTTTAATTTTGCACAAGCATTTCCACTTAGAGATCCTGCTACTAAGCTAATAATCCTGTCTTAATAAAAAATGCCATTACTGTACGCATTAGATACCATGTTCTTAGGAACTCTGTTTGCATCTGAACCATGTCCATTTCGATCAAAGTAAGTAACTATCCACAGAAAGGTATAAAAACAGCCCCGCGTATAGATGTCAAAAATCTGTGTCACCTAGAACAACATGTTTGTGGGTTAAATAATTTCTAAAATTGTTAACAACTCATGTTGTCACATCTCCTTTTTACTACCCCCGAAGGGTGTAAGGGAATTTTTTCCAATTTAAGTGATTATCGAAACGGGATTATTTTTTATATAAAATTCAAAGTCGCCACTTAGGATAGTTTATGGTGTCCCAAGTCACCGGTTTAAATCCCGAATCGAGGAAAAATTGACTCTGTTTTAAAGTCCGCGAAAACAGAAATTCGGGTAAGGAATTCTGTTAACCCGAGAGAAGGTGTTAGGCATTCCCGGGTTCCGTGGTTTTAGCACGGTCCCTCAACTATTATTATTGGCCTGTTTATCTGATTTTAAAACAATGTTTGAAACCTACGTGCATTTTATTCCTTTTAAACCGCTTTTAATAATCCAACTAATTATTTGTTTACACACTGCGAATTATGTCATGGGAAGCGTACCCATAATCCACAACGTATTTATTTTATTAAACTTAAATTGTGGCCGGGTCACATAAATGTACCTCCGGATTTACAACATATTTATTTTAATATTAAACAAAGTTATAACCGGGTAATACGAAATGCACACCCAAATTTGGACCTACGTATCGCGACCATACCACGGGAACCGAGCCCATAACCACGATAAATTATTCAATTAACGCGCCTAAAACAAAATTCGATATTAATCAATTGTGTTTTAACTACATTTGAGTTGTATTGAGAGAAGGAATTATGGAAAAGTTTTGGGAAATGAGTCAACCTAAATGTCATTCCAAATTATTGAAATCATCTACTGCCCACATCAGTCACACATTCCAACTGGCCATCAATCACTGTAACTAATGTCTATATGTAAGCCCAAACCAGAAGGTGAATAACAACATTAAATCCTTTTTTTTTTGATAAATAAACAATTGAAAATTGGTAAGTCAAGAAATTCCAATTAAATGCCAAATGAAACAGTGAGAATAATGTTAATACCATAGACAAGATAAGAGCATATCAAGAATTTTACCAATCAAGCCCAATAATATCAGTAAGTAAATCAAAGAAAACATAGTAATCCAAACAAATCTGCAGAATTAATAAAGAGCACAGCATCAACTACTCATTAGAGAAAATATACTGAGAGAAGAAAACCTTTATTGCTGTGTTTGCTATGTATACAAAGGAGCGTGCACCAAAAAGAGCCAACGACATTCAAACGAGCCATTGATCGGAACCGGTGACGGAACCTCGACTCTCAGATCTGAGAGTTTTTGATTAACCGGTGAATAACGGCGGCCATCAGCGTTGATTTCAATCTCTCTTACTCACTCGTTTTTAGCCTCTATTTTCTGTTTTTTCCAGACCTATCTTTCCCTCACGTCCCTCTCTGTGCGTGTCTATGATTGGTGGCCGTTCTTTGAGTTGTCAGGCGGCGGAGATGAAGAAAGGGGGATGCTTCTTGGCCGGCGACAGCTCGTGGAGGATGGGTGAGGGGTGTTGGTTTCGAGGGTGGCGGTTGAGTGGTGTTTTTTGTGTGATGAAGATCCGTGTATAGCGTTAGGGTGTGCTTTTGGTCTCTATCGTTAGGTAGTCTGAAGGTTAGGAAGGGGGGTCAGGTTATGGCTAGGTCATTTTTGTGTTAGGGGTGTAGTCTTTAAGAAGAAGAGGGTAGGGTTAGGGGGTAAGAGATGTGGGCTTGGGCTATTGGGGGTTTGGGCTTAAGGGGGTTAAACATTGGGCTCAAAATTAAGCCACATTTCTTCTCAAATTAAAGTAAGCCCTTATAAATCTGAAAATTAATGGGTAAAAATATTAATCCCCCCTTCTAAAAATACTATATAACGAGATTAATTTTCGAAATAATTAAAATAGATTAAATTATAACGTGAAACTGTTTTTGCTATTTTCCAAAGATTATATTAAACTAAAATAACCTTAATACCAAAGGATTAAATTATATTAGAATGTAAAAATATAAGTATGACATGAGAATATTTGTATGTTTTCAAATATATATATTTTGAAATTAAAAACAAAATAGACCCAAATTGTATAATAAAATCGAGTGATTATTTTACAATATTAGAATACTAACTAATTTAAAAAAAATGTGCGGGTCAAAAATTACGCGTCTACAGCTGCCCTTCTTTGACTGGAAATATGAAGAGTTTTCAGACAAAGAACGACGAGACAAGTTATTTTTGACCTGACACTTATTTAGAGAGACCTAAAACTAAAAGAAAGGAGAATGTGACTGAGCCCTGGTATCTGAGTTGCCTACATATCCTTGGCTATAAGAGAATCAGGCCACGTGTAGTTCATAAGCGAGAAGAATGAAGGAGGAGGATACCGAGGTGGAGTGTCGAGTGAAGTGTCGTCGAAGTTCCGGTCCGCGGTTCCTGCCGTTACATCAAAGATAAAAGAAAAAAATTACAGCAAAATAAAGAAAAATACAAGATCCTATCTACTTTTGTCTTGAATCTTCCTTGAATTTCTACTTGATCCTTCAACACGAAACTGAAAATTTACCCTATTCTTCAGGTGGGCATCCTGCTGACTTGAATTTGAAGAAACCTGGAAGTTAACCTTATTCTTCAGGCGGGGCACCCTCCTTCCTATACTTGAAATAAACCTGAACTTGGAGTAGACTTGAGCTCGCAAACCTTGTCCTTCAGGCGGCTCGTGCTACTCCTGATTTGACTTAAAGACTGGAGGTTGGCCCTATTCTTCAGGCGGGTTCTTGCTGCTTCTGACTTAAACCTGAAACTGAAACTTGACCATGTTCTTCAGGCGGGATTCTCTTGATGCTTCTCTAACTTGAACTTGAAAAATTGAATGATGACCCTGTTCTTCAGGCGGGCTCCTGATGCCTCTCTGACTTGAACTTGTAATCTGTAATTTGACCCTGTTCTTCAAGCGGGATTCTCCTGATGCCTCTCTAGCTTGAAATTGAAAGTTGACCCTATTCCTCAGGCGGGATTCTCCTTATGCCTCCCTGACTTGAAATTGTAAACTGAAAGCTGACCCTGTTCTTCAGGAGGGGTTCTCCTGATGCCTCTCCAACTTGAACTTGAAAGTTGACCATATTCTTCAGGCGGGATTCTCTTGATGCCTCCCTGACTTGAAATTGTAAGCTGAAAGCTAACCATGTTCTTCAGGCGGGGTTCTCCTGATGCCTCTCCGACTTGAACTTGAAAGTTGACCTTATTCTTCAGGCGGGATTCTCCTGATACCTCCCTGACTTGAAATTGTAAATTGAAAGCTGACCCTGTTCTTCAGGCGGGGTTCTCCTGATGCCTCTTGAACTCGAAATTGAAAATTGAACATTGACCCTGTTCTCCCGGTGGGTTCCTGCAATAATAACAAAACAGACAAAACAAAGAAATTTTTCTGCCCCAGTTTGTACCAGGAACATTTGTGAGTGTTAGCTGAATCCCATTTTTCAGGTGGGTCCTGAAAACTTAAATCAAATCCCATTATCCAGGAGGGTCCTAAGAACTTAAAACTAATCCCATTATCCAGGAGGTTTCTGATAATTTTAAAACTAAATCCCATTTTCCAGGAGGGTCCTGAAAACTTAAAATCTAAATTCCATTATTCAGGAGGGTCCTGAGAACTTGAAAACTAAATATCATTATCCAGGAGGGTCCTGAGAACTTAACATGTACTTACCTGAGCCAGGCTCTCTTCCTGGAGGATCTCTGTAGAAAGAACAAAATTCCTTGCCCCTGAATCATGCTTTCCTCATGGAGGGTCCCTGCAAATCAGACAAAATTTCTTGCCCCCTGTTTCAGACAAATAGAATCTTGTTAGTTTGAAAACGTGGTGGTTAGTTTGTGGCATCATTGCTGCGTGTCTGCTCCTGCCACTACCATGCTTCATTCTGATGAGCTGCTTCGGTCCAGCCAAGGATTGTTTGACCTTTTGGTAGAAATTGGACAACAAAACCTTTGGATGACCTGAATCTCTTACATTCACTTGTTGCATTGTGTTTTCATTCTGAAAGTTGCCAAATCTTTGTATGTTTCAAAATTCAAGAATCACCTTATAACCTGAACTTCAGTTATCACCATACTGCTCATTCTAAATCATGTCACTTGTGATGTGCTTGGCCGAACTCCGCTTTGTGCAATTTAAAAGCTGGCAGTGGGCTTTTGAATACTTTCCTGCTTGTTCAACAAGGTCTAACTCAAAGAGACTCATAAAGATAGACTCAAATAGCACAATGAAGTGATCTTTGGCAGAAGGAACGAAGGAAAATTTTGAACAAATATACTTATGTGAAGAAGAATGGAAAAAAAAACTTATCTGAGTGGAGCAGCTGGCTCCAATGATCATGACATGCATTTTGGATTGATCAGCCTAATCCGTCCAACCAATCATATTTCCAGTTCATGTTATGTCTTCATACTTCAAAATCGGGCTTTCAACGATCCAATTTCTCTATAAAGTCACGAGCCTCATTCAAGTTGTAGTGTCCCGAAGGTTTTTCACCAACAAGCTTCTCTCATTTGTTCATTTCTCAACTTACCATTGTCTTAAGATGCACGCGAGGATTTTCACCAATAAGACTATCTTGTTTCAAATTTTCTCTCATCTCACCATTGCCTTACGATGCCCGTGAAGGTTTTCACCAATAAGACTCTCTCATTTTTAATTTCTCTCAGCTTACCATCGCCTTACGGTGCCCGTGAGGGTTTTCACCTATAAGACTCTCTCATTTATTTGTTTTCCTTTGTACGGCACAGAGTGTTGCCCCTGGTGTGAATCATACCTCTGTCTCGCTTGACTTGGCACTCTCAAATATTGGTCGGAAGGTCTTTCTTTGGACCGTAATACAGGCTTTTGGATGGGGTTATAAAGAAAGGATAAAGGCTCAAAACAAATTGAGTGGGTTTACAATTACAACTTTTGGAATCAGATCTTTCATATAGCCAGAATTCTGCCCTAGTTTCTTTGCCTGGGGGCTTTTGAATTTTTATTTGGATGGGACCGAACCGTGAGGCTGCCTACGTATCCTTAAAAGGAATCAGGTCGAACGTAGTTCATGTCATAGGAATCGCTTTGTTTTTGTTACTTTTCTCTTTTTCTCTTCTTTCTCTTTTTCTTCTTTTTTTTCCTTTTTTTTTGTTTTTTCACTCTTTTCATTCTTTCTTTCTTTCTTCTTGTTTTTTCTTTTCTTCTTTTCCTTCTTTATTTAACTTTTGTGTCCGTGTTTCTGAACTTTGCTACTGATTCCAAAAGAGGGGTATGAAAGAAAATAAATAAGGCTCAAAGGAGTAACAAAGTGTAAAGTTTTAGATAGCAGAATAAAAAGCCTTCGTCATTCCAATCTTCAAAACATGCCAAGTACAAACAAACACAATTTAAACCAAAGCAATCATACATAATATCTTTTGACTGCATCAGAATTGATAGCCATATCTACACATTTGCTTTCTATATCTGTTAAATACAAAGCACCATTGGACAACACTCTCGTTACGATGAACGACCCTTGCCAATTTGGGGCGAACTTGCCTTTCGCTTCAGCCTGATGTGGAAGGAGACGTTTCAATACTTGCTGACCTACCTCAAATTTCTGGGGACGCAATTTTTGTTGTATGCTCTTGCCATTCTCTTTTGATACAACTGGCCACGACACACTGCTGCCAGTCTTTTTTCGTCAATAAGACTCAATTGCTCCAAACGGGCTTTGACCCATTCATCATCATCAATTTCGGCTTCAACAACAATCCGAAGAGATGGAATTTCAACTCCCACGGGTATCACTGCTTCAGTACCATATACCAATGAATAAGAAGTTGCACCTACTGAAGTGCGAACAGTAGTGCGATAACCTAACAAAGCAAAAGGCAACTTCTCATGCCATTGCTTGGAACCATGCACCATTTTCCGAAGTATTTTCTTTATGTTCTTGTTGGCTGCCTCAACAGCTCCATTTGCCTTGGGGAGATACGGAGTGGAATTCCGATGCGTAATCTTGAACTGTTGGCACACTTCTTTCATCAAATGACTGTTAATATTAGCACCATTGTGTGTGATGATTACTTTGGGGATTCCGAACCTACAAATGATATTTGAATGAACAAAGTCGACCACTTCCTTCTTGGTCACATGTTTGAAAGTTTTAGCTTCGACCCACTTAGTGAAATAGTCAATGGTCACCAGAATGAACCTGTGCCCATTTGATGCCGCGGGCTCAATTGGTCCAATGACATCCATGACCCAAGCAACAAAGGGCCACGGTGCGGACATCGTGTGCAACTCATATGATGGAGAGTGAATCAAGTCTCCATGTACCTGACATTGATGACACTTGCGCACAAATCTGATGCAATCTCGTTCCATGATGAGCCAATAATACCCTGCTCAAAGAATCTTCTTTGCCAGAACATACCCACTCATATGCGGCCCGAAAACTCCGGAATGTACCTCGGTCATGATAGTCGTGGCTTGCTTAGCATCGATGCACCTCAATAGCCCAAGATCTGAAGTTCTTTTGTACAAAACCCCCCCGCTCAAGAAAACTCCACTAGCCAAACGTCGAATTGTTCTCTTTTGATCCCATGTGGCTTGCACCGGATATACCCCCATCCTGATGTACTCCCTAATGTCATAGAACCATGGTTCACCATCGAGTTCCTCTTCAATCACATTACAGTAAGCATGCTGGTCCCGAACGTGAATATGCAGAGGGTCGACATAAGCTTTATCGGGGTGGTGCAACAGTGACGCCAAGGTAGCCAAAGCATCGGCAACCGCATTATGGATCCTTGGAATATTCCTGAACTCTATTGATCGAAACCACTGACAAAGATCATGCAAACATTGTCGATATGGTATGAGCTTTAAATCCTGTGTCTCCCATTCTCCTTGAATCTGGTGCACCAGGAGGTCCGAGTCTCCCAAGACCAAAACTTCCTGGACTCCCATGTCTACAGTTAACCTCAATCCCAAAATGCATGCCTCGTACTCAGCCATGTTACAGGGTAGTGATGCTCTGTTTCCGAGATGAGTACTGCTCATATTCGACACCTTTCATGTTAGCGGCTCCATCAAAGAAGAGTCTCCACCCGAGATTTTCTTCCTACTCAACCTCATCAGTATGCATCACCTCTTCATCAGGAAAATAGGTCTTCAATGGCTCATAATATTCATCGACCGGGTTCTCGGCCAAATGATCAGCCAATGCTTGGGCTTTCATCGCGGTCTGAGTCACATAGACAATGTCAAACTCTGTGAGCAAAATCTGCCACTTCGCAAGTCTTCCTGTGGGCATAGGCTTCTGAAATATATACTTTAGAGGATCCAGGCGAGAGATGAGGTATGAAGTGTAGGACGACAGATAATGCTTCAACTTTTGTGCCACCCAAGTCAGGGCGCAACATGTCCTTTCAAGGGGAGTGTACTTAACCTCATAGGATGTGAACTTCTTGCTGAGATAATAGATGGCTTGCTCCTTCCTGCCTATGATGTCATGTTGACCCAACACACAGCCAAACAATTTGTCCAAGACCGTAAGATAAATAATTAAAGGCCTCCCAGGTTCCGGCGGGACCAACATAGGTGGGTTTGACAAGTACCCCTTGATTTTTTCAAATGCCTCCTGGCACTCATCAGTCCATTTGACCGCAACATCCTTCTTCAGCAACTTAAATATGGGCTCACAAGTTGTCGTGAGTTGAGAAATAAACCTGCTGATGTAGTTTAAACGCCCGAGCAAACTCATCACTTCAGTCTTGTTCTTTGGAGGTGGCAACTCTTGGATAGATTTGATATTTGACGGGTCCAACTCAATGCCTCGTTGACTGAATATGAATCCCAACAGCTTTCCGGATGGAACACCAAATGCGCACTTGGCAGGATTGAGCTTACGATTGTACCTGCGAAGCCTTTGGAAAAACTTTCTCAAATCTCCGACGTGGTCGACCTGTTGCTTTGACTTTATGATCACATCATCCACGTAAACCTCTATCTCCTTGTGTATCATGTCATGGAACACGGTGGTCATTGGCATCATGTAAGTTGCCCCAGCGTTTTTCAAACCAAATGGCATTACCCAGTAACAGTAAGTTCCCCATGGAGTTATGAATTCTGTCTTTTCTGCATCCTCCTCATCCATCAAAATCTGGTGGTATCCCGCATAGCAATCCACAAAATACCCGATCTCGTGCTTGGCACAATTGTCAATCAGAATGTGGATATTTTGCAATGGAAAATTATTCTTTGGAATGGCTTTGTTGAGATCACGGTAATCAACGCACACCCTGGTCTTGCCGTCTTTCTTTGGCTCTGGCACAACATTAGCTAACCAAGTAGGATATCACGTGACTCGAATGACCTTTGCGTCTAACTGCTTTGTGATTTCTTCCTTAATCTTCACACTCATGTCAGTTTTGAACTTTCCCAGCTTCTGCTTGACGGGAGGGAATGATGGGTCAATTGGCAACTTGTGGACCACCAAATCAGTACTCAAGCCTGTCATGTCATCATACGACCATGCAAAAATATCCGTATATTCAAACAATGCTTTGATTAATTCTTCCCTGATTTGTGGCTCAAGATGGACACTTATCTTGGTTTCTCTGACATTTTCTGGATCTCCTAAATTGATTTCTTCCGTTTCATTCAGATTAGGCTTGGGTTTTTCTTAAAAATAATTTAGTTCCTTACTAATTTCCTCAAATGCCTCATCCTCATCATATTCTGTTTCATCATCACACTCTATTTCTTGGATTATTATTTCAGAATTAGATTGACTTTTAAGACTGGGCTGAAGATTCCTCATGCATGTCATGTCATTGAAACCAACATAAAAAGAACTGTACAAAAAGAAAAGAAAACAAAAATAAGAACTATCAGGAAAGATGGAAAAAAGGGAAATTGCATTTCATTGAAAATAAAGGATAACAGGGTTTGTACATCAACAAATGAAAATTAAAAATTTGGGTCATAGCCCTGGAATAACCCATGATAGAAAGGAAACCAAAACAAACTACCAAGACTCCTTCCGAGTAGGGAGAGGAGTTGCCTTCCAATTGTTAAGCTTTGAATTCGGCCCGACGAATTGCACGTCTGCTTTGCTGGACCCTCCTCCAAAATCTACCATATTCACATCATCAAACAACCTCTGGAACCTCTTAATTAACTCTTCATCAATGTCAACCACAGGACTTGGAACTATTGACACTGGGCATTTCCTGGCGTCGGGCTTAACAAAAGACCTAGAGAGATGCGGGATAGGCTTCGGGAGTACCCACGCCTTCTGTTTCACCCTTTTAGCCCTTTTCGCTCATGCCGCCGTGGGTTTGAATCCAAGACCGAACGTGCCTAAATTTTCAGGGAGGGACACTGGCTGTACGATACCCTGCAAGGATGCACCCAGGCCTTTACCTGGCACAAAGCCATTTTTCAACATTTCAGAGGCCACCATGATGGATGCAGAGGCTATCTTTGGAGTTGGAATACATTTCCCTTCTGGAACCTTCTCGACCGGCACTGTTTCAGAAACTTGATAGACCCAAGGCCCTTTGTCATCTTCGGCCTCAATAAACGGGACAGAGGCATCACTGTGAGCACATAAATTCTCCTCGCCATGCACGACGATCTCCTGTCTATCCCACTCAAACTTGACCATCTGGCTCAAAGAGGACGGGACTGCTTTGGCGGCGTGTATCCACAGCCGACCTAACAGCAAATTGTAAGAGATTACTACATCCAATACCTGGAACTCCATGATGAACTCCACTGGTCCTATTGTCAACTCAAGCACTATATCACCAACTGAGTCTTTTCCTCCACCGTCAAAACCTCAGACGCATATAATGTTCTTGTGAATTCTCTCATTATCAACTTTTAACTTGTTCAGAGTAGAGAGGGGGCAGATGTTTGCGCTGGAGCCATTGTCAACTAATACCCTAGTAACCACAGAATCTTCACATTTTACCGTAAGATAGAGAGCTTTGTTGTGTTCAGTACCTTCCACGGGCAACTCGTCATCAGAGAAGGTGATCCTGTTTACCTCAAATATTTTGTTGGCGATCTTTTCCAGGTGGTTCACTGAGATTTTTTTGGGGACATGAGCCTCGTTTAGAATTTTCATCAGGGCCCGACGATGCTCGTCTGAATGGATCAATAATGATAGCAGGGAAATCTGAGCGGGAGTCTTTCTCAGCTGCTCTATGATGGAGTAATCTTGTACCTTCATTTTTCTCAAAAACTCCTCCGCTTCTTCTTCACTGACTGCTTTCTTTACTAGGGCTGGGTTATCCCTGGATGTTTTAGCTTTTCTTAACTCTTCTGGGGGAAAGAATCTCCCCGAACGCGATATCCCTATGCCTCATTGACTTCTTCTTTCACTTCCTTTCCCTTATAGGTCATTGTCACCCGTTCGTAGCTCCATAGGATAACCTTGGTGTTGACTACCGGCAAATGAGTTACAGGCTTGATGATGATAGGGTCTGTACGGGCACCCTCCAGAATTATGATAGGCTTACTCGCCAACCCTGGCACGACCTCCTTTGACTTATCTTGCTTTGCTACAGCATTACTTGGGGATTTTTTCTCGATTACCACAAACGGCCCACCGTTTGTCGTATTCAATTTGCTCACCGATCATTCAACCATTGGTTTTCTGACTGGCTTGACCTCACTAGATCGAATCATCATGACGGATTGTGAAGGCTTCCTGGGTTCCCCGTTATGCACTATCTCGATCGTGTTTGTTGCATCATGGGTTGGAAATGGGTTCTGATTGATGTTGGGTGCCTCCGGGGTTTGGACTACAATTTGGTTTGTGTCTAGGAGCTCCTGGATGGCATTTTTCAGGTGCCAGCACTTCTCCGTATAATGTCCCGGAGTACCAGAACAATATGCACAGCTCACGGAGTAATCAAGATTCTTTGGAGGAGGGTTTGGCAGTTTCGACTCAATTGGCCTCAGCACATCCAACTGTCTCAGTCTCTGGAATAAACTGGTGTAAGACTCCCCCAACAGGGTGAAAGTTTTCTTCCGCTGCAACCTCTCATTTCTGAACACTGGTTTGGGCCGGAAACTTGGACCAACAGGGTTTCGGTAGGTTCGCTGGGGTGGGTAAGCATTTTGTGGAGATGGGTAGGTGTTTTGTGGGGTTGGGGCATTCCATTGTGAATAGGAAGGAGGTTGAGTATATGACTGGGCGTGGTGGATAGAAATTTGAGGATCTGGTGATGGGAAGTAATGGTGGGGTGGATTATATGGATTTTGGGGGTAAGTTTGGTGATGGGGTCGAGGCTAGGTATAATGAGGTGACGGGCCCTTTGGTCCAAACCATGATCGTGAATCAACTGTTGCCACATCTTCTTTCTTCTTCTTTCCAATCAATCCCCCGGTACCATTCTGAATGGCTTGGGTGGTTGCTTGGATGGCTGAGTAGCTCATTATTTTGCTTGATTTAAGCCCTTATTCCACCATGCCACCCATCTTTACTACCTCGTTAAAATACTTGCCTATGGCCGATATCAGATGGCCAAAGTAAGTAGGCTCCAATGCCTGCAGAAAGTACTCCACCATTTCATTTTCCTCTATCGGGGGGTTAACTCTTGCCGCTTGTTCTCTCCAGCGAAACCCGTATTCTCTGAAACTTTCACTAGGCTTCTTCTCAATCTTAGTTAAAGACAAGCGGTCTGGAACAATCTAGATGTTGTATTGGAAATGGCGAGCGAGTGCTTAGGCAAAATCATCCCGGGTATACCATCTGCTGTGATCCTGACGAGTGTACCACTCCAATGCCGCGCCACTTAGACTCTGGCTAAAGTATGCCATCAATAGCTCATCTTTCCCACCGGCTCCTCTCATTTTACATCAGAATCCTCTCAAATGGGCCACCGGGTCTCCATGTCCGTCATATAGGTCGATTTTAGGCATTTTGAATCCCACAGACAGCTGAACATCAGGAAATAAACACAAATCTTTGTAGGCTACGCTCACCTGGCCTTCCAATCCCTCCATGTTCCTGAACGATTGTTCCAGGCTTCTTACCTTCTTGAACATCTACTCCTGCTCTAGGCTTTTAGGTGGTTTCTCAGTCTCAACAGGAATGTCGAAACGAGGGGTGTAGGAGTAATGGTCTGGGGCCCTGAAAGTAGGCTCCGGGGGATAGTATTGGTTATCTTGGGTATGGAACAATGGCTCACTGGAGGATCGATGGAGTGTAGCGGGCGGGGGTGCTACGAAAACAGGGGTGGCTGGTGGAGGGGGGTATGGGATTGGTTTGGCTGATGGTGCTTGTGTGGTTTGGGAAGTGGTGCCCTGATAATGGTGGTAATGGGGAAAGCCTGGTGGATATTGCGGAGATGAGTCAATAGTGGAGGGTTCTTGGGATTGAGCTAGTGGCAGGACGAAAGAAGGGTTGGCGGGGTATGATGGTGGTGGATGCCCCTTTATCCATGCTTGGTACATCTCTGCCATTTGGTGTTTCAGCTTATGTACCTCCTCTTTCAGATTAAAATCAGACTCCTCTCCCTCCCTTGACGGATCAATAACACTTGCATCCAGCTCTTTGCCAGCCATGATCAACTTATATTTAGACCTGGTGTTGTACGGGTGGGTTGCCAGAATGCCAAACAAACTAACCACCTGCATGTTATTTTAATGACAACAGCAAACTTGTCAGTGTTAAAAGATTTAACAGATAGGCAACCGCACATTTGGGATGCGATGCACCTAGACAGTTAAAGTTTCTAATCATGCATTTGAATGACTGCATGCTTCATCCCGGCTTTCAGCTAACTCTTCCGTTTTTCTCTTTCCTATTCTCTCTCTTTTCCTTTTACTCCAAAACTTTTCCCAATTGCTATTTTTTGTTGCCTCCCTCTTATTTTGCACTTGTTTTCCTCTCTTGTTTTGCCATTATTTCCTTCCACTCGATTTTCTTGATTTTTCTTTCTCTACTTGATTTATATTTTATTTTATGAATATTATCAAATCCTATGGGGATTTCCTACGTATCATGGCGCCGCATGAATCAGATCATTACATAGTTCATGGAACAAATACGAAATAAAAGAAAGATAGATTTTTGTTTTTTTTTCCAAATTTTCATAACAAAATATCCTGATTACAACGACTTCCCCTACATATTTAAACATAAAAATTAACCGACTCGACAAGTGGACTATCAGAATCCAAAAGAAAGATGGAAACAAGACTCGAAAATGGACTAATAGACTCCAAAAGAAAGATGAAAATACAGACTCGAAAATGGACTAACAGAACTCCAAAGAAACTGAAACTACATACTCGAAATAAATATCATGCATACATAAGTGCCTCAATTACTGCTCGAGGGGCCCGTGGGACATCAGTCGGTCTCGTGACGGGCCTATGCACCATATCTTCTTGAAGGCGAAATAGGTCATCCATGATCAGTCGGACAAAAATCATAACGAAAGCGAAGAACATGGACCTGGTCATGTCTTCACACTCGTTGCACTTCATCACAATGTAGTCCGCAATGCTTCTAACCCTTTCTCTGATAACACCCTTCTCTTGTAGCAATCGTCTAATCTGTTGAGATCTGGCCTCCGACACTTGCTCGGCGGTATGATTTTGCTCTTGAAGCTGCTGCAGGTCTTTTTCTAGCTGTGACATCAGGGCGTAGCAATGTTCTTTTTCTGATTTGAAATCTTTTGCCTGCTTGGTCATTTTTTTCTCAAGGATGGTGATCTTTTTCTTCAGCCCCACGACTTCATTGTCATATTTTTCTTTTAACCGCTGAACCAAGCATGCTCTTTCCTATGCATTCTTAGCCAATTTTGTTTGAACCTTTGCCAATTCGCCCCTGGTCTTGTTAAGATCAAAACTATATTCACCCACTTTCCGCCTGAGATTATCTATAAGCTTTTCATCCCTTGCACTTCTGACGGGTTTCTTGGCTGCTATTTTCATTTCCCGAATCTGGGCCCGGAGGGCGTCATTTTCTTCGGCCAGCTTTATCTTTTCACCCTCATACGCGGCGGCTTGCAAACCATTCTCAAATTGAAGATCCTTAACTTGCCTTTCTAACCTTCCTATTGTGACCATGTACTCATTCTCCTTGGTCAACCAAGCCCACTACTCCTGTGACGCTTCAACAAATTCCTGGATGTGGGGCCTTTTGGTTGGTCTTTCAGGTTCAGCCCTTGGAGTGTTCTTCTTTCTATACCAAGCAAGATAGGCCGGCGAGACCTCGCCTTTGGATAAGTCATGCACCCGTGTGTTTGCCGTCAAATACTGGCACTCGTTCCAAATATGACGAACTGTTTCATCATGAAATTGGCCGTCGGAGCTGACTTCGACTGCATAAACACTAAGATCTTCATCTGGATGTGTCACCTGGCATTTTCCCAACTGTATCATCACTCGGTATGGAGAATAGGGCTGAATGCCCCGAAGACCCATTAGGAGGAAGTAAGGACCAGTAGCCGCATATACACAACTTCTTCTACAGGAAGCCAACCCAGGGTCAATTCTATTTGTCCCGCTGTTACGGAGCGAAGGCAGGATACCCAATCTCCAAACCCTTCTGGCAATTTGAAACCCGAAATCCTTGTGTCAAACTCTTCAATGCATCTCTTTCCTATGGATCCATAATTCATATATCGAGGTCGGTGACCACATGTTCAATCATCCACATTTGTAGTAGCAAATTGCATCCCTCGAAAAAATCTGTCCCAACTTTACAAGCCGTGAGAGCCCGGTATATCTCAGACACTATCATAGGGGCAAGAGTGCTCTTGGCATTGGTAATCAAGACATTGACGACTCCAACTACCCGCAAATCAATATTCCCATCCTTCCGGGGAAACACCACAAGACCTAAGAAAGCTACCATGAAAGCGAAGCGCCTATAGTCATCCCATTTTGATCGGTTCCCTTTGCTACAATTCCCATTTTTCGGGTTGTTAAATCCCCCTTGATGACCGTACCTCTGGTATATGAAGCGTAGAGTGGAAAAACCACCTGTCAAATCCACATACTGAACTCCCCTGCTTATCTTTAACAAATCTAGAAACTTGTGGGGTGTAACGACCCTTGGAGCCACCAGGTACTTATGCCTTAGACCTTTAGAACTTCCCACATAACCTGCTATCTCTTCCAAAGTGGGCGTGAGTTCAAAATCTGAAAAGTGGAGGACGTTGTGGGCTGGATCCCAAAATGTTACCAAGGCCCTTATTATGTCTCCCTAGGCCTGACCTTTAGCAATCCGGTAAGCCCTTTCAAATAAAGGTTGACCACATCTCGTCCTTCTTGACCCAAATCTTCCCACCACATGTGTAGCTCCAGTGGAATCTTGGACATGATCCCTATTGGTAAATTTTGATTCGTGCTCATTCTACACATTTAGATTAAGGCGGTTGGTTTATAGACAAAGTGAATCTTATTTGAAAACTGACAAAAGACTTATTTTTGCAAAAAGTTAAAATAATAAAATAAATCAAGGCTACTTTTTGCGAATATGGACTTTCATTACTTCGGAATGGAAGTTCTTAGGGTTGTGTACGCTAATGGCCAAAATTAACAAAGAAACTGTCGGTGGCTATTTTGCAAAGCAACCTTCCGGCGTCCCGCTGGGACATTCGGCTATTTAGACAAAACGGCTTCACCCACTTATTTATGACAAAAATGACGACACTTCATATATTTTTCAGAATATTTCAAAAGGCGGGGCTGGACCCGATGAGGGTTGCCTACGTATCCCACGTCCGGCGAGAATCAAACCCGCGTAGTTCGGCCAGTTTTGACACGAAAAGGGAAAAAATAAAAACCATTTTGGATTAAATCTTTTCTTTCTCAAAACTCTTTTTTTTAATCTTTTTATTGTCTTTCAAGAAAAATTTCCTTCTCTTTTTTTTTTCTTAAAAAATTCGGCAAAGTTTCGGGATTATTATTTTTCTTTTTCACACCATTTTTGGAAACGAGTGAAATCCTCTCTCATACCTCAAACTTGGTTTTTCTCTTTGGTTTTCCTCACTTAGCCTAAAAGCCGGTCAACATGCAATCCGAAACAAATTAAATGCACAGGTAGCACATAAAATGCATTAGGTTGGTCTTTTTATTTTCGGGTACGCCTGTCCTAGACGGACCCAACCCCCGTGTTGAGTCCCCTATGTCAAATGCACATGATGCAAACAAGTGTTCCTACTAGGGATCCGGCACGAGGCTGAGTTATTCTAGGTTTAAAAACATGGGTGTATTGTTCTAGATCTGTCTTACCCAAGCGGACAACTCGAGCCGAGAGGGGGAAGCATACCGGTAACCAAAAGATCATCCGGCTTTGCAACTTGTCCGAACCCCGTTCTAAATTGGGATATGACACTAACAGAAAGAAGTCACGCCAGCGTGCACTCCTCAGAAGATATAAGAAAGGGATTTCGTAGCGGTTTATATACAGTTCAGATAATATCAAAGCGGTAAAAGCAACATTTAGCACATTAGGCCCAAACATGTAAATAAAATCAGGTAATAAACAAAGCCAACATATAAAAATTATTTAAGCTTGAATTCTTGAACCCTGAACCAGAGATTCTGGGTTCGATCCCCAGCAGAGTCGCTAGAGCTGTCACACCTTCTTTTCACTACCCCCGGAAGGGTGTAAGGGAGTTTTTTCCAATTTAAGTGACAATCGAAACGGGATTATTTTTATTTAAAATTCAGAGTCGCCACTTGGGATAGTTTATGGTGGCCCAAGTCACCAGTTTAAATCCCGAATCGAGAAAACATTGACTCTGTTTTACAGTCCACGAACACAGAAATTCGGGTAAGGAATTATGTTAACCCGAGAGAAGGTGTTAGGCATTCCCGGGTTTCGTGGTTTTAGCACGGTCGCTCAACTATTATTATTGGCTTGTTTATCTGATTTTAAAACATTGTTTGAAACCTATGTGCATTTTATTCGTTTTAAACCGCTTTTAATAATCCAACTAATTATTGGTTTCACATTGCGAATTATGTCACGGGAATCGTACCCACAATCCACAACGTGTTTATTTTATTAAACTTAAATTATGGTCGGGTCACATAAATGTACCCCCGGATTTACAACATATTTATTTTAATATTAAATAAAGTTATAACCGGGTCACATGAAATGCACACCCGAATTCGGACCTACGTATCGCGACCATGCCACGGGAACCGAGCCCATAACCACGATAAATTATTCAATTAATGCGCCTAAAACAAAATTCGATATTAATCAATTGTGTTTTAACTACATTTGAGTTGTATTGAGAGAAGGAATTATGGAAAAGTTTTGGGAAATGAGTCAACCTAAATGTCATTCCAAATTATTGAAATCAAGTACTGCCCACATCAGTCACACATTCCAACTGGACATCAATCACTGTAACTAATGTCTATGTGTAAGCCCAAACCAGAAGGTGAATAACAACATTAAATCCTTTTTCTTTTGATAAATAAACAATTGAAAATTGGTAAGTCAAGAAATTCCAATTAACTGCCAAATGAAACAGTGAGAATAATGTTAATACCATAGACAAGATAGGAGCATATCAAGAACTTTACAATTCAAGCCCAATAACATCAGTAAGTAAATCAAAGAAAACATAGTAATCCAAACAAATTTGCAGAATTAATAAAGAGCACAGTATCAACTACTCATTAGAGAAAATATACTGAGAGAAGAAAACCTTTATTACTGAGTTTGCTATGTATACAAAGGAGCGTGCACCAAAAGGAGCCAACGACATTCAAACGAGCCATTGATCGGAACCGGCAACAGAACCTCGACTCTCAGATCTGAGAGTTTCTGATTAACCGGTGAATAACGGCGGCCATCAGTGGTGATTTCAATCTCTCTTACTCACTCGTTTTTAGCCTCTATTTTCTGTTTTTTCCATACCTATCTTTACCTCACGTCCCTCTCTGTGCGTGTCTATGGTTGGTGGTCATTCTTTGAGTGGTCAGGCAGCGGAGATGAAGAAGGGGGGATGCTGCTTGGCCGGCGACAACTCGTGGAGGATGGGTGAGGGGTGCTGGTTTCGAGGGTGGCGGTTGAGTGGTGTTTTTTGTGTGATGAAGATCAGTGTATAGCGTTAGGGTGTGCTTTTGGTCTCTATCGTTAGGTAGTCTGGAGGTTAGGAAGGGAGGGGGTCAGGTTATGGCTAGGTTATTTTTGTGTTAGGGGTGTAGTCTTTAAGAAGAAGAGGGTAGGGTTAGGGTGTAAGAGATGTGGGCTTGGGCTATTGGGGGTTTGGGCTTAAGGGGCTTAAAAATTGGGCTCAAAATTAATCCATATTTCTTCTGAAATTAAAGTAAGCCCTATAAATCTGAAAATTAATGGGTAAAAATATTAATCCCCCCTTCTAAAAATACTATAAAACGAGATTAATTTTATAAATAACTAAAATAGATTAAATTATAACGTGAAACTATTTTTGATATTTTCCAAAGATTATATTAAACTAAAATAACCTCACTACCAAAGGATTAAATTATATTAGAATGTAAAAATATAAGTATGACATGAGAATATTTTTATGTTTTCAAATATATATATTTTGAAATTGAAAAAAAAAAATAGACCCAAATTGTATAATAAAATCGAGTGATTATTTTACAATATTAGAATACTAACTAATTAAAAAAAAATGTGCGGGTCAAAAATTTACGCGTCTACACCTGTAACTGTGATTGCGCATAGTCCACGCCTAGGCAAGCCTTAGGTGATTAATGTCCTGCTATATAAACTGGAAACTGCGTTCTGATTGCTTATAAAATGCTTAAGATTTACAGGATTTAAAATCAGTAGGCAAACTGATTATGACCCTGCCATTGAGTTTTGAAATAGTGTTGCATGTTCCGTGTATTGATGTTCATCTAGACATCCTGTCTTAGGATTTTTCTAAAAATTACCTTAATCTGTGCTTGAGACGTGTTGTTTATTTGCCTATATACATGTGGAGGTAAACATGGGCCTTTTAACTGCTTTCTTTCCCTATCTTCTTGTCCTACATGTTATTTGTTTGCCGCCTATTTTTTCCCTTTTAAATACCTTAGGGTTGTCTAGAACTGTCCAGTTTTAGAGGTCCTAAAACTCCTCAAGGACCACAAGGAAGGGACGGGTAACAGCACGTTTAGAGTTTGCTAATAAAAACTCGCTTAGTAACCACTAAGGGGTGGGATAATGGGTAGTAAAAGGATATGATGACCTGTGCGCTAATGCAACGTGTAGCCCCTCATTGAGGAGTGATTACCGGGCATTGCATGGATATGATCCTATAGGATAAACAACTTTGGACCCCTTTACCCTCTTTACGTATGTGTGCTTAGACTGCCTATTTGTTTAAGAATCCCTTTTACATATGTGTGCTTAGATTGTCTATTTGCTACTTGACTAATTCACAAAGTAAGTTTGGCCAGGACCCACCGGTTGTGGACTTCGAGGGGTGCCTAACACCTTCCTCTTGAAGTAACTTCAAGCCCTTACCCAATCTCCTGTTGTATAATTAGTGTTATAAATGACCCGTAATAGGTGCCCTAACGCACCTTAATTCGTTAGGTGGCGACTCTTCAATTCCTTGTACCCTTTTTCCCAAAAGAAAACGAGTTGTCCCAATAATGTCAAAAACCCTGACTATCCGCAATGAGAGAAAAAAAGGGGGGCGCGACAATTGGCAGGGGAGTTACCTCGAGGGTAGCTCCGTAATAGATCAGGCTCGGGGTCGAAGATGGAACATCGAGCCTGGAGATCAGAATGCTTGTTGGGATCGAAGCCAACAACAATCGAAACAAAGCATGACTGACTTTGAGTAAAGCATAATAACGGACTGGCAAGATATTAGCAACCGGTCGAAGATCACGGCGGAAATCCCGCAACAAATCAAATCAAGCGGTTATTGATGCCAATCATGGGATTTATTTCCGTTATTAGAGCTGTACCTTATTTAGGATTCCTCTATTATATAAAGAGAGATCTCATTCATTTGTAAGATGATCATTATTCACTGTTAAGAATATACACTTACGCTGCTCACTTTATTCACTGTTCATCATTATTTGTCCCATTTTCTATTGTTCTTATTAACAATCCTCGAGACTATCTCGAATCGAGGTCGAGGCGTTGCTAGAATACTGGTTTAGTTCATTTTACTATTTAATTTGTCTATTCAACTCTTTATTTATCAATTGGTATTAAATTGAATCATGTATCCTTTAAACCACAATATAAATTTAATTGTTACTAAAATTTTAGGGTAAACAATGCCATTGACTTCTTCTTCTTATTATTATTATTGTTATTATTAGAGTACCAATTTGAGATGACATGTTTATTTTATTCGTGGTTATTTATGTGTTGACCTGTCCAGCTTTTGTGCCAAGAATCAAGACTGGTAGAATGGTTCAACTTGAGAGCCTATGTGATTTCACTGATGCTGAGGAATTGCAGGATAATACAAGGTCAACAACTTTACATTAATGCAACAACTCCAGGATTCTTATCTCATTTGGAATTATGTTCTAATTTTTCTGTCTGAAACAGGCCTGCAGCTGAGCTCACTTCTTCTGTAGGTAAAGAAGAGGTCACACCAAATTTTATCAGACCAGAACATGGTACAAGTCTTCCTAATCCGGTATGCGTCCATAATTTGTATAGCAGAAGCACCATTTACCGCTTTTGAAGCCTATATCTTATTGTGTGCTTTATAAAATTCCAGGAATCTAAAAGAAGCAGTCTATTGTCTGAGGTTAGTAGCTCTATGCCATCCCATTTTTGATGAGTCCATTTCGTTTGATTCCCCCCTTTGTCTTGAAATGATTTGGCTCATAAAACATCTAATTTAGCACCTTCGTGTAACAGAAACTTGCACGCCACGACTGTTGCATTTTTTTTAAGGGGTGTGGATGGGAAATGGAAGAGCCACCTCTTGGATTGCACATCTTCATCTCATGGAAGAAGCACCTCTTGGATTGCACCTCTTCATCTCACCCTTTCATTTGGATAGGTTATAAGTACCTTCATTTTATGTTTTGATGATCTAACAAACTTACTATCAAAGACCAGATATGGAACCTGATACACATCCTCAAGAACTTACAGATCTTGGATATCAACGTCGTAGACGGTGTGAAAGCCGTGCAAAGGCTAACCGGACGGATAACTGCCTTGGGTCAATTCATTTCGAGGTCATCAGATCGGAGCCACAGGTTCTTTTCCTTACTCAAAAAAGAAAAATGATTTCGCATGGACCTCGGAATGTCAACAAGCATCAGAGGAGTTGAAGCGATACTTATCGAGCCTACCTCTGCTCCACACTCCAAAGGCAAATGAGAAGTTGTGCTTATACTTGGCAGTATCCGAGATAGCGGTAAGTGGTGTACTAGTTCGAGAAGACCAAGGTACGCAGTTTCCTTTTTATTAAGTAAGTCGGACCTTAGGAGATGTTGAAACTAGGTAACCACACTTAGAGAAATCAACACTTGCATTAATAAGTGCGTCTAGAAAATTAAAGCCATATTTCCAGTGCCACCCCATATGCGTGATAACCACTTATCCACTCGAAATGTCTTGCACATAACCGAATTATCGAGCCGATTGGCCAAATGGTCCGTCGAACTTGGAGGGTACGATATCGAATATCAACCCCGAACGGCCATCAAGTCTCAAATTTTAGCAAACTTCGTGGCCGATTTCACGCCAAACCTCGTACGTGAAGTGGAAAAGGAACTTCTACTGAAATCAGGTACGTTATCGAGGGTATGGACCCTTTTCATGGATGGTGCTTCGAATGTGAAAGGGTCAGGGCTCGACATTGTTTTAAAACCGTCCGCGAGTAATATTATTACGCAATCCATTAAAACTGCCAAATCGACTAACAACGAGGTCGAGTATGAGGCCATGATTGCAGGTCTCGAGCTAGCTAAAAGCTTGAGAGCGGAAGTCATCGAAGCTAAATGCGACTTTCTACTGGTGGTAAACCAGGTAAACGGTACCTTTGAAGTTCGAGAGGATATGATGCAAAGGTACTTAGACAAATTGCAGGTAACCTTGCATCGTTATAAAGAATGGACTCTACAACATATCCCTCGAGAACAAAACGCCGAGGCCGATGCACTTTCCAATTTGGGGTCATCGGTCAAAGAAGATGAGATCAATTCGGGGACTGTCGTCCAACTCTCGAGGTCTGTGATCGAGGAAAGACATGCCGAAATAAATTCTATGAGCTTAACCTGAGATTGGAGAAATAAATACATCGAGTACTTGAAGAACGGAAAGATCCCATAAGATCACAAGGAATCGAGGACCTTACAGACTAAAGCTGCTCGATTCACATTAGACGAAGACAAAACATTATACAGGAGAACGTTCAATAGTCCATTGGCAATATGCTTGGGACCGGGAGATACTGACTATGTTCTGCGAGAAATCCACGAAGGCATTTGTGGGAACAATTATGGAGCCGAGTCACTAGTTCGAAAGGTTGTCAGAGTAGGATATTATTAGGATAACGTGGAAAAAGATTCTAAGGAGTTCGTTCGAAGATGCAATGAATGTCAAAGGTTTGCACCGATGATCCACCAGCCCGACGAGAAACTTCATTCGGTCCTATCCCCATGGACATTCATGAAATGGGGAATGGACATCGTCGGTCCTCTGCTATCGGCCCCAGCTAAAGCTAAGTTTATTTTATTTATGACTGACTATTTCTCTGAATGGGTTGAAGCACAGGACTTCGAGAAAGTCAAGAAAAAAGAAGTGATAGACTTCATATGGGATCACATCGCATGTCGATTCGGGATACCCACGAAAATAGTATGTGATAATAGCAAACAGTTCGTCGGCAACAAAGTAACGAAATTTTCGAAGATCACAAAATAAAAAGGATACTATCAACACCGTATCGCCCTAGTGGGAACAGACAAGCCGAATCAACGAACAAGACAATTATCCAAAACTTGAAGAAAAGGCTAAACGAAGACAAAGGGAAGTGGAGAGAAAAATTGCCCGAGGTCCTATAGGCGTTTGGACAACATCGAAGTCCAGTATCGGAGCAACTTAGTTTTCCTTAGTATATGGCTCCGAAGCCTTTATACCGGTCGAAGTCGGAGAACCCAACGCCGGGTTTCGACATGCAACGGAGGAATCAAACCACAAGGACATGAATACCGGCCTCGAGTTGTTATATGAAAGACGAGAAGCTGCACTCTTTCGAATGGCATCACAAAAGCAACAAATTGAACGGTACTACAACAGAAGAACCAAATACTCGACATTGTCGAAAAAGGATCTTACCAACTCGGAATGATGAACAGTGAACCATTTCCAAATAACTGGAACATATCACTTCTTAAGCGATACTATTGCTAAGGTATGACTTTCTCTTCCCTTTTCATTTACATAAATATTCGAAACTAACTCATTGCAGGAATTCAACCTATGACATCGATACCTCAGGTTTTAAAGTATGTGTTGCACTCTTTTTCCCTTAGATCGGTTTTTATCCCAAACGGGTTTTTCCGGCAAGGTTTTTTACGAGGCAACAACTATGTGCTACCTGAGGATAATTCAATAGTATCTGAGGCTTCTTTGCAATCAACCTCGGATACTGGGGGGCATTACCCTTGGGTGTTATGTGTTCAAGAAAGGAACCTAGTGTCAATGGGTCTCGATAGGAAGAATTTTGTAATGGGCCAAACAGTAGAATAAACCGTGTCTATATAGATTAGCCGAGTCCGGACGACAAAACATGTACGCATGTATAAATTATTCAAATAAGCATTCTCTTTTCTCGAATATCTCATGTTTCGAAGTACATTCTCTACTATACAAATCATGTACTTATGATTCTGATCTATTGTGCAAAACTAGAACTTGTGAAAAATGGCTCAAGAGCCAAGTTCAAGCATACTTCGAACACTCGGGGACTGCACACTCGAGCTATCTAAAATCGAATTTATAAGACCTCAAAGAGGCACCCCTCGATATATAGTCCAAGGCAACCATACTCGGGGACTAACATTTCGAACAAGTTTGAAATGTTATCGGTAAGTAAGTCCAACATACATACCCTAAGGCTACGGCCATATTAAAGGCTATGACCATATAAAAGGCTACGACCATATTAAAGTCTACGGCCATATAAAAGGCTACAATCATATTAAAGTCTACAGCCAAACTAACGCGGCTCGGAGACGTCTGACTTACGCTATAAACAAAAGTCCTTCAAATACTTTGAAAAACGGTTAAATAAGGCTACCCTCAGCAAAGCAATTAAAAAGGGGCTTCGATAAAATCAGCCCTCGGATAACTAAAAGGCGTCGATAATACCAGCCTTCGAAAAACCTCAAGGGGTATAAAATTATCTTAGCACAAATAAGTTGAGATACAAAGATGGTGTTCCAACCATCGAAACCTGAAAAAAACAAATGGGTATAAAAAACATATGCTAAGGCACAAAGAAATTTTCAATAAGTCTTTTAGTCGAAAAGAGGAAAATAATAGCCATTCCTAGAGGCCGAATCGGCCCGATCTAAAGAGCCTAAGGGCCAACCTAAAGAGCCTAAGGTCCAATTTAAAAGAGCCTAAGGGCCAATACAATTAGAGTTCTAGACCTCGTTCTCACTCAATTTGGACCTAAGGGTTCCACAATTCCGAGCTCAAATAGAAGTCAATTATAGCTGGAGTATTCAACAAAAACCCTAAGGGGTATATTACTGTAAGCTCAAAACTTACACATCACTTGATAAAAACCTAAGGGTTTATTTTATTTTAAAAGTTCAAGGCCTAGTCGAGCTTGGTTATAAAAATAATACATCCATAGGCTCAATCAAGCCACCCCAAGATAAAGTCTCGAGTGAATTATCAAACTCGGGGACTTACCCTCGTATAACCAAAAACTTAAGGGTTTACTTTGGTTACGGGTTAAAGTTAGTAAACGTTGTATCTATGAATTCTTTTAACATTTTCGACATAGACAGAAAGCATATCTTGTCTTGAAATTTATGAAGGCATTCGAAAAAAAGTCTCTCTATTATATATAAAAAAGAACATGTACAAAAGTCCAGTCAAAGCCTTACAAAAGACAAAAGAAGTAAGAATCTAACTACGATCGGGGCTAGTCCCCTTAGGACCGACTTCCTCTCGAGCAGCTTCTACAGAAGCAATTTCTTCGACGACCTCATCTCCATCTTCTCCACTTTCGGACCCGCCTCAGCTGCCCTTTGCGTCATCATCCTCATCATCAGAAGAGGTGAGCTGCCTGACTTCGGTCTCAAGCTCTTTGGCCCGAGCAATTTCCTCGAAAAGGTCAAAACCTCGAGCATGAATTTCCTTGAAGGTTTCCCTCCGGGATTGGCACTTTGCCAAATCATTAAGCCACTGCTCCCGATCGAAAGCCTCCCATACTGTGTTTGAACGGCCTCAACATCGGCCCGGTACATTGCAGTGGACTTGTCTGCCATGAATTGATCTTCTCGATCTCTGCCTTGGCCTCAACAAGCCCGAATTCGAGTTCCTCGACCCTCTTGGCCTTGGCCGTGTTTTTCTCTTTGAGTCTTCGAAGTTGATCCTCTGATGAAGATAGTTTGGCCAAGGCTGTCTCCTTTTTGCGCAGCTAGGCGGTCCATGTTCCCTTTCCACCGATCACAATCAGTCTTTACCTGATCGACCTCTACTCGGAGCAGCTCGATCCTATCTACCTTCTGCTGCAACTGAGATAGCGAAGTATTAGCCTCCACAGTCGAGCTGATTCCATATTTTATCAGAAGGGCGGTTACCTGCTTGTCTAATTCAGCCTCCTTTTCACGAGCCTTGGCCAGGTCCGCTTGAAGGTCCTTTATGACCTTGTCCTTCTAGCCACAAAGTATCTTCAGGACGTTTCTCTCTTTCGAGACCTTCTGGAGTTCGGCCTCACACTGACCAAGGTCAGCTCGTAATTTAGCAGCAACCTATACACGGAGGAAAACACATGTTAGATTTGTAAGGAAAGAGGCGAAGAAAAGTAACCAACAAACGATTAGTACTTACCCGAGAAAAAAGGCGTTGGGCTTCATCCATAAGGATCGAAGCATCATTGATGGCAAAGACATCATCGACCCCCACGAAGCAATCCCGGAAAGGATCACCTACACTGGAGCCTCCTCCAATCTCGGGAGTCTTCAGCCCTCCGGCCTCCCTTATTTCTCCTTCAGAAAATACTGGCAGTGAAGGCAGTTGACCCATTGTCATGGCCCAAGCGAGTCGCTTGGTGCGCTCTGATCGATTTTCTGAGTTTCGAAACCGGCCCCGCCTAGTGTGGAAGTTGTTGATCGAGAAATCACCTCGACCTCTGGAAAACCGGGGTTCATCCCCGAATTTTTCTTTGAAACCTCCTCGATACGAGGCTCGATTACAGCGGGTGGCGGCTCGGAAGGTGGGGCGACCTCGACGGCCTTCCTAGGGCGGACCTTCAGCGCTAAAGTATCTTCTTCTTCTTCATCCTCATCTCTCAACTTGCGGACCGTGTCCGCCGATAGAGTGACTGTTTTTCTCCTCACCCTTCGAGGTCTGGGTTTGGAGACATCAGATTGCGAGGCACCCTTTCTCTTCTTATCTTTTTCAGGCTTCGGAGCCGAAGACTTGGCTTCTCCTCCTTCACTCGAAGGCCTCAAAATGGCATCTTTGGTCAGACCTACATGAGGAAAGATTAGTAATGAAAAGCATGTAATTACTTCGGAATACGTAAGTAGAGATCCTTACCATGGTTCTTGGACTCCCACCTACCTTTGCCAAATCCCTTCATGTTCGTTCGACACGAGTAAAAGTAGAGGCAAGCTTTTGGATCCAATCTTCAAAATTGGGCACCGCCTAAGGCATCCAAGGGATATTTGCATGAGTAAAGGGAAATGTTAGGCAAAACCAAAAGAAACACAAAAATAAAAAAATAAAAATACACTTACGTTTGAGGTTCCATTCCTCAGGGAACGACATCTTTTCCTTCGGTATTATATCACAGGTCCTCACCCGTATGAATTGGCTCATCCAACCTCGATCTTTATCCTCGTCGATGCTCGAGAATAAAGTCTTTGTTGCTCGATAGTGAAGCTTAATTAGCCCTCGATAGAGTCGAGGACGGTACAACCACACAAGATGGTTCAGAGTGAACTCTAACCCCCCGACCTCGTTGGAGAAGAAGCGCAACATGATCACTATGCGCCATAGTGAAGGATGGATCTGGTCGAGGGCAACTTCGTATCTTCTGCAGAAGTAAAAAATCACGGGGTCAACGGGACCCAACTTGAAGGGGTAAGTGTAAGCACTCGAGAACCCCTTCACGTGAGTGGTGATGCTCTCTTCAGGAGTAGGAATGCGCACCACTACCTCCGAACCACATTTGCAGTCCTTCTTCATGGCCTCGGCGTGGCCCTCAGTAATCGAACACATGTACATCGACACATGTTCGCATCGGCCCGACACCGATGAAGGGTTCTCGGCTTTAAAGTCAGATTTGAGAACACATGGGCGAGGAACATATTCATGGGGGGCAGGTTTTAGCGGCGTCTTATCGTCGGCCGGCCGGGAGGAAGAGGATGAAACCTTCTCTTTTTGCGGCACAGTCTTGGAGGTTTTATCCATTTGTATATGTATAGAAGGTGGAAGAAAGGTATGAAATTGGTGGCTCTGGTTAAAACAACGGCGGCATAGCAAGCGGCAACAGAGGAAGGACAAGAAGGGTTTGAAATTTGAAAGTTTTGATCAAAGCAAAAGTAAAGTTTGAATCAATGAAGGAGGTGATATTTATAGGCTGGTGGCGACGGTTTGGTGGCACTAGTGGCCGACTGATGTCTGACATGCATTGATGATTTGGGAAACCGAACTGACAGGACGTTTCCGTCACATCCACCGCTTACATCATAAGGACGACGTCATGATAGAGATGCAAAGGAATCGAGGCTCAAGTCGTTTCTTATCATTTTATTCTAAGAAACGCAGGGACTATCTGTATACGGTTAAAATCGAGCACGTCCGATTTTATGGGTTCGAGGGTCTGCCCCTAGCTTAAGTTCATATCGAAACGAGCTCGAGCTCGAAGAAAACGAAGACAGAATTATCGAGATCGGACACGATCGACATCGAGCAACAGAATAGCGAGATATCAGTGATCGACCACAAATCTCAGCGGGTATCTCGGGATTGACAGAACCGCCAAACGGTTATTGAAACCAATCATAGATTTTACTTCCGAAATTAGAATTACACTTTATTTAGGATTCCTCCACTATATAAAGAGGAACCCTGTTGATTTGTAATGATACATCATATATCACATACTTACTGAGAGATAACACTACACTGCTCTTTTATTTGCTTACAATTTACCACTGTTCTTATTGTTCTTAACGTATGATCTCGAGCTTGTACCAAATCGAGGTCGATAACTCGCAACGGCACTGATTTGATTTATCTTAATCGTTTAATTCATCTATTTATCTAGTCATTTACCAATCGGCATTGAATTAGATCGCGTATCTTTATAACCACGTTACAAGTTTAATTATTACTCGTATTTCGAGGTAAACAATAATCATATCTATCCGAAACGAAATTGTTTACATCAATTTCTGTATTCTTATATAACATCCAGATTTGGACAGCAGTTATTCAGCTTCATTAAACTAGAAGTCTTAAGAGGAGAATAATGTTTTTACATTGTGGGTTGCACGCAAATTTGCTAAGTTAATACCTACAATATTTGTTCAAAGGTGCAAAAAGATTATAAGCTGAACATAGATAGTTAAGATGTCGCCACCGATCACTTCGGGTTAGCGTGATATGCAAAAGGGAATAAATGAGGACACTTTTTGAGAAATATGAGAGAACTATCGACATCGAACTTTTATTATTTATGTCCGAAGTCTGTTAATAAAGGAAGCAGTACTCGTGATTTCCTGGCAAGCATCCAAAAGATTTGGAATCTGAAAATTTTACGAGCCTAATTTAGTGAGACTGGTACTCGGAAAATCGAAAAGCCACATGAAAAAGCAAAAATGAACCCTACATAGAAATGTATATATGAAAAAAAAAGAAAAAAAAAGAAAATGAGGAATATGACAAAGGATATGCTGTTGAAGGTCCATTGCCTTTGTTACAACTCTCAAGAAAGTCAAGTGACACATTTCATAGGCATAAATCGTGCAGTTGTATGGGTCAAAATTAGATCAGAAAAATTCGACATGCTGAGACAATCGTCATGAATAGCCTGTGAATCGGATTGGTCAATAAGACCGAGGCCGAACAGTGACATATAAGGTCGAGGTCGAGCAGTGCAAATAGAAGTAACGGCTAGTTTTGCTTTGGAATCTTCAAAGAGAATGTAATATTCCCTCCAATTGCCCTCTTTTTAGGGCTTTTCCCTTATAAATAGGAAGGGCGGGGGACTTTTGTAGGGGGCTCGCTCTTTCTAGAAAATATATAAACACACCTCCCTAAAGAGATTAGGGATATGTTATCCCATACCCTCCACCAGATCCGTAAAGAGTCCTAAGATTCTTGTATTTGTCTATCACTCTTCTTTATCAAATGAAAGAGGATCCACTTCACTCAAGATCGGGTGAATCTTTTTCTTTATTTACATTTTTATTGCCATTTAATGTTACTTAATGCATCTTTTTTCATACTATTAAATCTGGCCACAATCATTGCCAGCATCTGTATTTTGCTATTCATGTTATTCGTCTCAAATCTAGAATTAATTATCCTTAACTAGGATTTACCCTATATCTTCTTATTTAATTAGTTTAAAAAAAAGTCTCATACTTTTTTGGTCAAACAATTTGGCGCCGTCGGTGGGCATTTTCTAGTTAAGATTTTAGTTTCATCTAGATCTAAAATTCAATTCTAGCGAATTCGTAGAGTAGCATCGCTGTTTGAGATTGCTACACAAAAAGAGGATCAAAATCTATCCAGATCTAGATCTGGCCGAAAGAAAAAAATTCCGGCGACTCCAGATTTAGTGGTTTGCAACTTCTTTTTCACTTTTCTTGTTGTTTTTGTTGGTTATCATTGTGAGATTTTATGTTCGCACACTCCAGACAAATTTTAGCTTTGAATCTTGCAAGCAACACTTTAAAATGGAGTTGCATCAAAACAGATTATTATTCATCATTTTAAAAGCTATATAATTGCATGTGCCATTAACTAATTGATCAGATCCGATGAGAACAAGCTTCCCTTCAAGTGACATCTGAAAATCAACATGCCAGAAATACTATGCCACTCCTCACGCTCTATTCTTTTCTTTAAAGAAAGATTCTACATTCCTCCCCACTCGCCAACCGATAAAATTGAGGTAACGAATGATTTCATTTGGTTTAATTGGCTATTTCTCTAAAGGGGATAGAAGCAGAAGCATTCTCCCAGATACGCGAGCAGGGAACGATCGCCATCATATGTATATAAAAAATCCAAAGACGTCGATAGATCATATAGACTAGGACTGGATTGCCATCCCGGAAAACAGGTAAATCCCTCCAATATGTGTAAGCAAAGCATAAGTGCATGAAGCTCACCCGCATTTACGCCAAAGCGACGTTGCATCAATTACACAAGTAACATTAGGCCTCACCCGAATCAACATTCGACCTCGTCTGAGTCAACATTCGACCTCGTCCGAATCAACTTTCAGCCTCGCCCGTGTCAACATTCGGCCTCACCCGAGTTAACACTCGGCCTGGTCCGAATAAAAATTCTGCCTTCTCGCCCGAATTCCTTTGAATGCCTCCTCGCCCGAATAAAAATTCGGCCTCGTCCGAGCCAACACTCGGCCTCGTCCAAATCAACATTCGGCCTCGTCCGAATCACCATTCGGCCTCGTCCGAATCACCCTTCGACCTCGTCCGAGCCAACACTCGGCCTCGTCCGAATCAATATTAGGCCTCGTCCGAGTTAATATTCGGCCTTGTTCGAATCAACTTTCGGCCTCGCCCGTGTCAACACTCGGCCTCCTCACCCGAAAAAAAATTTGGCCTCCTCGCCCGAATAAAAATTCGGCCTCCTCGTCGGAATAAAAATTCGGCCTCCTCGCCCAAATAAAAATTTGGCCTCCTCGCCCAAATAAAAATTCGGCCTCCTCGCCCGAATAAATATTCGACCTCCTCGCCCGAATAAAAATTCGGCCTCCTCTCCCGAATCAATATTCGGCCTCCTCGCCCGAATTCCTTTGAAACCATAAATCAAGGAAAACGCTCAAGAAAAAAAATAGAATCAAGAATAACCTGCAAAAAGTAGCATTCCAAATCAAAAGAAGTATCAGAAAAGGCATTTTGCAAGTGTCGAATCGCCCGTCCAAATCTGAGGACACTTATGACCTCCTCCGATGCCTCCATCATGGCGTCATCGGCCTTCTCCAACTTTACTATCTTCTCGATCAACTCACCACTCGAGTCATTGGCCCTGATCAAACTCTGCTCAAGTTTAGCCCGCGGGGATACCACTTTGACCCGAAGATCGGTACCCTAAGCCCCGATCATCACTAATTGACCTCCCCATCCGAATTTCTCGAATTACGATTAAAGAAGTCCACTCCCCGAGCTCGACCAAAAGACGACCTCGATAAGCGGAGGGACTAACTGTATGGGTCAAAATCAGATCCGAGAAATGCGACATGCTGAGACAACCATCATGAGTAGCCTGCGAATCGGATTGGTCAATAAGACCGAGGATGAGCAATGACTTATAAGGCCGAGGTCGAGCAGTGCAGATAGAAGTACCGGCTAGTTTTGCTTTGGAATCTTCAAAGAGAATATTCTACTATATTCCCTCGAATTGCACTCTTTTTAGGGCTTTTCCCTTATAAATAGGAAGGGAGGGGAACTTCTGTAGGGAGCTCTCTCTTTCTAGAAAATATATAAACACACCTCCCTAAAGAGATTAGGGGATATGTTATCCGATACCCTCCACCAGATCCGAAAAGGATCCTAAGATTCTTGTATTTGTCTATCATTCTTCTTTATCAAATGAAAGAGGATCCACTTCACTCAAGATCGGGTGAATCTTTTCCTTTATTTACATTTTTATTGTCATTTAATGTTACTTAATGCATCTTTTTTCATACTATTAAATCTGGCCACAATCATTGCCAGCATTTGTACTCAAATGTATTTTTCTATTCATGTTATTCGTCTCAGATCTAGAATTAATTATCCTTAATTAGGATTTACCCTCAATCTTCTTATTTAATTAGTTTAACAAAAAGGTCCGTACGATTTTTGTCAAACAACAGCATCTTCAGCTTTCAGCAACCTTTTTTCTTTATTTCACCTACAAATTCATGGATATATACGAGGCGACTGAGGGAATCTGATGAATTTTATTTTCAAAGGGGCGTGGAAAGAATGTGGATATGCCTATTCTTCAGTAGTTTATTCCATGTCTTAAACTGAGAAGGAATGCTCTATAAAAGCATGGATGGTCTCTTTTTTTGATGAAGCAGAAAAAGAAGATTGAGAAAGAAGAGTTGATGAATGATACAGTAATAATCATGAATAATAAGGGAAATAGTGATAGGACTACTCTTTATTGGCATACAGTAAATTATGTATAGTGACACCATCACACACATATATATATATATATATATATATATATATATATATATATATATATATATATATATATATATATATATATATATATATATTTCAGCTGACATGCCAAAGGAGAGTTGCCCTGTTACTGTCTCTGCTTACTCCTAACACACACTTCCGCTTTTTATAATAATGTGATGCGGAAGGTATTGTTATACTACTTGTCTTAAATACGGCTACATTGGTTAAACTTTCTCCTCCCTTTTGCGGCAAAAATTGATGTAGAAACAAGTTAATTACCACATAATTAGCTCGGTCTTGAATCCTTGGGTTTCATTAGCGATTTTTTCTAAAATCAATTGTTCAAAAAAAAAAAAAAAAAGAAATTTTATGTCGACTCCATGTTGAGGAGTAATTCAAGGTCGACAATCTTCCAAACCTCCAAAGGTGATAAGACCAGTCACATTTGCACAGAAATATGGAAGAAGACTAGTCAATTTGAACAAAATCATGGACAAGGACTCTGCAGTTACAAGCTTTAGCTATCAAGAAGTACAAAAACAAGGAAAATTTGTTGGCACCGGGAAGAAGAGAACATACACAAGGTCTTTTTTTTGGGTGTAAAAAAATGACTATTTATTTTATATTAAGGTGGAGGAGTACAAGTAACACGCGAAATCTTGGGGGGCGTCCTCGTGTTGGGTCGTGACATGATGGGAAATCAGGAGAAAAACTAGTGCTAGTGGTTCCCATATCCTAGGGTGTACAAAAGGAGCATCCAAGGGGACTTGGCAAACAGTTGGAGGGTGGAAGAGTCGATGAGGCCACTCTTCTCACAAAATATTTTCCTGATTGGCTGTTTTTCCAAGGCTTTGCGAACAAAAGGTGGTGGTTGTTCAAAAATAGTGATGCCCGCCAAACTATGACTTCCAGTTTTTGCTAGTAAATTAACTACGTGATTTTGCTCCGGTAGTTGTAAAGTATGACTGGATCATTCAGCTGTGCGAGTAGGCACCAGCAATCATGGATGAGATTTGCATATAAAGAATGCGATGTTTGTAGTATAGTGATAACTGCTTGTGCGTCTAGGTTTACTTCAAGTGGAATGTATCCATGATTAAAAGCTAACTGCAAACCATGGTATAAAACAAGTAACTCAGAGTCAACACTCCCTTATGAGAGATGGTGTCCCGCAAATCCCGTGAGCCATTTACCTGATGAGTCATGTATTAATCCTCCAATTCGCCATGTCACGTATTCAGATTAATTGAACCAAGAGTGTTTAGTTTGAAGGTGGTAGGTCTAGGGGGTGCCATTTGAGGGGCAGAGGTATAGGACTATGTAATGTCGGAGGCAGAACGGTAATGTAATAGTATTCTACTGCCATGTTAAGTATTGAGTTCGGGAGAGATGTTTTGCGCAAAAAACATTTTCGTTTCTCTTTAACCCGATATGCTAGAAACAGAAAGGTATATTAAAGGGGTTGGGGACATCAGTGTGTAAGATAACTTTTTGTAGCCACTTAATTAGGGTTCCGTAAGAGTACCCGGAGCGATTATTGGGAGCATGTTAGGTTTAGACCAGAGTGATGCGACTATTTAGCATTCTAGGCGGAGATGTGTAATAGTTTCGGGCTTACTTAGGAAGAGGGAACAAGTATCAGTAGTAAGTATACCTCGATGGTGGTAGTGTGCCGTCATGGGTAGACGATGGTGACCACATAGCCATAAAAAAAATATTTTATTTTTGGAGGTATTTGGAGTTTTCAAATCCACTTAAATGAATAACCAGGGTCAGTAGGGAGGAGATGGTGCTAGAGGGATTTAGTCGTGAAAATCTCCTACGTGAGCCCAAGCAAAGGAGTCGGGAGGAGGTGCATAGTAGGGGATATGGACATTAAGTATGTGTTGTAGGATGGATGGGGTTAATTCAAAAGGGAGGGATGTGAATTCCTAATGGCTATGGGAGAGGTAGGTAGAGATAGTAGTTATATAAGCTTGACGTGGTAGTGGACCAATGACCGAGTTACAATGAGTTGTATTGTAATTCAACTAGTTGTTGGTCCAAAATTATATAATAGAACCATTACCTAGAATCCATTTTATACCTTGTTGGCATAGTTTCCTGTCCGTAACAAGGTTATTCCAAATGAAGAAACCATTGGTAGTTTGATCCCTTCAGTGATAGAAGTTTTGTGGAGTAGAGTGACAGCCCACAAAGAAGATGGGTGTTTGAGTAGGCGCCAAACTTGATCGGCTAATAAGGTCTAATTCTTAAGGTGAAGTAGTTGGATTCCCAAGACACCATGTTGCTTCCGGGGTGGTAACTTTGCGCCATTTAAGAAGGTAGATTTCTTTTCTTATTTGGAGTCATCCCCTAGAGAAAATTGCGCTGGTAGCGTTCTAGTTGGTGGATTATAAATTGAGGGAGTTTAATATATTGCATCGCATAATTTGATAAACTATTTAGGGTGGATTTAATCAGAGTGGTGCGTCCTGCTAGGCTGAGGAAGGTTTTTTCCCAGACAGTGAGTTTAGTTTTAAAATTATCCAGTTTGGACGGTCTGGAATTGAAGATGAGAAATCCGATGTATTTTCCAAAAGATGTGCCTTCATGTATAGGTAAAGAAGTGAGGATAAAAATTTATCATGGTGAGTGCAATTTTTGAAAAAAAAAAACTTTTGATTTTGATAATTAATCTTTTGACAAGAAAATTGATTAAATTCATTAAGGATATCAATGATAGCATGGCAACTAGTGGTGGAAGTTGTGGATGTAAGGATAATATCATCTGCAAAGAACAAGTGAGAGATTCGTGGTCCATGACGGGATAATTGAATAGGTTGTCAGCGTTGATAGTCTACTGCTGTATCGATTTTTCTAGTAAGTAATTTCATACATAATATAAATAAGCATGGTGATATGGGGTCTCCTTGACGGATTCCACGTGAAGGATTAAAAAACGAGGTGCGTGAACCATTGATGAGGATGGATAGCAAAGTAGTGGTGACACAGGACATGATTAGTTTGATGAGAGGAGGAAGAAAATTAAAGTACTGTAGGACTTGGCGAACAAAAGACCATTCAATTCGGTAAAAAGCGTTTGCTAGATCAAGCTTAAGAAACATGTAGCTAGTCTTTCCTGTTTTGTGCTTAAAGTGTGCTAGAATTTCCTGCACAATAATGGTGTTATCTGTTGCTCTACGATTCTGTTGGAAGCTGGATTGGATAGGACTGATAATTTTTGCCATGAGGGTTTAATGCTTGGATTCTGCTTCAGAGAGCTTGGGTTTAATGCATGGATTCTGCTTCGGAGAGCTTTTAAGTCGTTGAGAGCAATATTGTTAGTTTCATAAAAATATGTACTTGCCTTTTATTTCAACTTATAACTTTTCACACAGACCATACCTTTAATCTGTTGGCTTATTAATTAGTAGATGAATTTCCTTCAAATCCTTGTATTAACACGAGCCTAATTATTCACATTATATTTCTTTAACCTCCTCCCCAATTCATGTGATGCACTTTCATGTTTAGTTTGTCCCAAAAAAAATGATATCATTTATATTTGGAAGAATTAATTTTTTGCTGAATCTAAAAACTGAAGAGAGTTGGATATCGCGTCCGGCTATCTCCAAAAAAAAAAATGAAAAAGAACAATTCTATAAAGATTTGGAAGGAGAAAAATCAAGGTTTGTTTGTTTGGATTAAATGGTCAACTAATTTAGTTGTTTCTTGCCCAATTAATCCATCAATCATAATCTTCGTTAGGTGTCACACCAAAAAATCACTTTTTGAAATAATATGCACATTAAAGGTTAAAGGAAAATACGAACCATTTAATAATCACTTAATGTTTTACATAATCACATATATACGCCCCAAAGTAAAGGCAATGTGCTTTCAGCTCTTTTGTGGTAGGTGAATGACGAGAATGTCTGACTTTAGACTTTTTTCTTGAGTTAATACTCTTAAACCCGCTTAAACTATACCATTTTTGTCAGTTTACTACCTAAACTATCGAGTGTTCCCGGAAACTCCCTGAACTATATCCCCTTCGTATAAAAAGTCCCCATCGCATTAGCCGTAGTGCGTATGATACACGCCCTAATTAAATTATAAAACATGCCATGTGGCATGCCACGTGGGTAATTAATTTAATTAATCCTAAAATCAACTTAATTAGCCTAAAATTAATTAATTACTCCTAGTAAAAAGAATTGTATGGGTTTTACTTTTTACACGCCTAACTCATTTTTTACCCTAACTCATTTGTTCGTTTCCATCAGAGAGAAACTCTCATCGGAACCTTCATCGCTTCTGTTTTAGCTTTTTCTGTTACTGTTTTTGACTGGTTCTGTATTAGCTAAATATGTTAAAGCTGTTTATGTTTTTAGTTGATTTAAATAAGTTAAAGCTGTTTCTGTTTTTGACAGTATTCTGTCACCTGTACAAGTGTTGAATTTTGAGTTTCTGGTAAAGCTATTACTAGTACTGTTAAACTGAATTTTATTTTTGAAAAGAGAAATTCATAACTGCTCTCCTTATCCATGAATGTAATTGGAAAAGTTGACCAAACTTTCAAAGGAAAGGAAGAAAATGCTTCAGCAGAATACTGAAAAGCTTCAATCCAATGCATGTACAAATTGCAGCAGAACTCTATTTGGCTTATAGTTCTAAGCAAAAAGACATTGCAACAAAACTCCATTATTACTTTGTTCGTTTTATTCTTTTCCATTAAAACACCCCATTCATTGTACTCGTTGTGATGATTCCTTCGTTCACATAATGCTTAAGATTAATGCGAGCAGCTCATAGGAGTTTTAAACCTTTCTAGTACTGCTTTCATGATTGATTCTTTATGAAGTTAGTTTCTTTACCTTTAATTTGTTCTTAAAGGCATTTGGACAATATATGGTTCAAGTTGAAAAACAAAAGGTATTTGAAGTTGAAACATGAAGTTGAGATAAAAAGGGTGAAGAAAGGTGAAATAATGGAGAAGATGGTGTAATTTAAAGAAAAAGGGATAAAATATAAGTTTTTAAAAGAAATGGGCTATTTAACCGTTATTCATGCTATCACGTGGGCCCCAGATCATGCTAATTTTATCCTTCATGCGCTTTTGAGGAATTGATTTCAAACACTGTGCCACATAAGCGACGGGAGGTTTTTATACGAAGAGGAATATAGTTCAGGGGTTTTTGGAGACACCCGATAGTTTAGGTAGAAAACTGACAAAAATGATATAATTTAAATGAATTTGAGGGCATTAACTCTTTTTTCTTCTGCCAAAAACTAAAAAGGGGACATAGTAAAAACAAAAGACAAAGAGGAGCCATGTAAGAATAAAATTTAAACGAGGAAACTGCGTTCGATTCTGCTCTCTTCTCTTTTTCTCCTTTTGTTTGCTTTCAGGTACCAACTTATAATTAACTAACAACTTGTTTGGATGGTTGTTTCACATCGTTTCATAATGTATTGTATTGTATTGTACTGTATCGTTTGATGAATACAATATTTGGATATATTGTATCGTTTGCCGTTGTTTCATGATATCATGCACCAGCAATATGAAGAATAAATTTTACAATATTATAAAGAAAAATTATGATACGAAATAAATTTAATATATAAAAAGGTAGAATAAATGATAAAATAAATTTATTTAATAATAGTGAAGGGTGAGATGAGATAAAAAGACAAGATAACGACTCAACCACACCAAATCGATCGTTACATAAAGTGGCACATTTCGTTGTTACGTAACGACGGATTTAACGATACGATACAATAAAATTTAGGTAACAACCAAAACACACATTGTATTTAAAGTAACAATACGATACAATACAGTGGGTAATGACCATCCAAACAAGCTGTAAATTGTAATTTGGGTGATGCAACTCGCACGGACTAGCCAGTTTACGAACGGGTACAATTGAAAAATAGCCATCACTTGCAAAGTCATTAAAAAATAACCATTGTTTTGCTAAAACATGGAAAGTTTCAGCATAATATACTGGATTATGGAGTTCCTTCATATAAACTTCCAGCAGATTATGTTGAAACTCCAGCATATTGTGAAATTCCAGCATATTATGCTTGAATCTCATATGTAAAACATTCGAACTTAAGCATATTATGTCGGAATATCTCCGGATTTTTAAGGATGTTTTTGTTCAAATTTTATCTTTACATGAAAAAGTGACTAAATTTTGATTACTTTTAAAATTGTGGTTATTTTTCAATTACCAGTTAGTAAATCTAGCTATTTCCGATTTCTCCCCTGTCATTTGTATTTGGGTTTATTTTACCAGTTTGAACTGATTTGTTGAAGCCCTAAAACCTAAAGCAACCCCAATACATTGAGGAACATTTTGCTCATTTTCTCGACCTATAGCAATCACTTATTTTCTTCTAAAACTTTTGTTCTCTTGTTTTTTAAGTAGCTTTCGTGGACATTTTAATTATTCCAACTTTTTATTTTCTTTAACTATGTATAGATTCGGTGATGTTTCAAGAAAATTAGTTGAAACAAAGAAGTATTTTAATTATCCTCTTATGTCCGCTTAGTTAAGCTTGCTTTTGACAAGAGTTTCTTCCAGTTGGACAAAGTTAATTAAGCTATTGTGAATTTTTAATCGGTTGGATTGTGGACACTAATTTTATTTGGTGCACTCATTTATTGAAATAAATTTTATTTTCATGATAAAATTTCTGGCTTCGCTACTGTGCTCACTAAGCCTGAGTAGTATGAGATGGAAGCTCGATCAGCAAGCTCCAGTGAACTATATATTGTTATGTCGAAGTCAGTCAAATGAAGCATTAATTCTGATATTCTCACCTCTGAAAGACTTGGAATTAATCTTAAATATTTAAGAACATAAGCAAGACTGGCATTCGAAAGCCATATGTGAAAAACAAAAACGAACAACCCAGGACATAGAAATGTAGATGGAAAAATCAAGGAGATGAGGAATATGACGAAGGATATGCTGTTTTGAAGGTCATTTGCCTCCTTAGTCTCAAATCTCTCAAGAGAAAAGTGACGACACATTTCATAGGAATAAAATCATATATATGCAGCATCTCCAGCTTTCCGCAACTTTTTCTGCAGCTGATCACCCACAAACATGGACAAGGCAACTGGGGAATATGATGATTTTTTTTTTAAGCAGCTGCTTTCACCAAATGGAATGGTAAGGATAACAAAGTTACCCCATTTTCTGACTACTGTACATAAAGCTACCCCTCTAATGCAAGAAAATATATATCAACAGGGCCACTTTCAGGATATGCCGATTCTCTAGAGGTTTATTCCGTCTCTTAAACTGAGAAAGGCATGCTCTATATAAAGAGTGGAAGTGATCTGTTGTGATGAAGCAGAAGCAGAAAAATGAGAAAGAAGAGTTGGTGAATGATCTATAATAAGGGAAATAGTGGTAGGGCTACTCTCTATTGGCATGCACTTAATTATGTATTTCAGTTGACACGCCAAAGGAGAGCTGCCCTGTTACTATCTCTGCTTAATCCTACACACACTTGATACTGTTATGCAGAAGTATTGTTATAGTACTTATCTACAGACTTCTACTGTTAGGTTTTTTTCCTCCTTACTTTTGCGGCAAGAATTGATATAGAAATTAACCAGTTAATTACCACATTAACTCCTGAGTCTCTTCTACTCGATTCTCTATCGTTTTTTCTCTCTTTCGTATTCCCATAATTCATAAGGTTAACTGGACTCCATGTTCAGGTGTAAATTGTCAATGTCATTTACTCATGCGCGGGCAGCGAGCAGAGGCGGAGCTAAGATTTGAAACTAATGAGTTCAAGATTCTATTCCTTCTAATTTACTGGGGTTTAAATTAATATTCAATGAATTTTTAAAAGCAAATATAGAGTTTGGATCAAAATTAATAGGTTAAGTCGAACCCACGTGAAGCTCTAGCTCCGCCCCTGATAGTGAGTCACTGTGTTCTTCTTCTCTTAAAGCTGAAAAACTAAATCTCCAGCTGGGTGGCACATCACTGGCAGAAACTAATTAGACGTTTGAGCGCTTTGAATTCGTTGGAACAACTAATAACAATGTGGCATTACCATACGGAGATTGTCAAGTTGCACTACTAGAAATCCGGAAAAATTCGATCGAGGCCTATCAACCAACGTTGGCCGATAAAAAAAAAGCAACCATAAAACTGTTCAAGGCGGACAGAAACTACCAAAAAAATGTTGATACCCAATTTTTCCTCAAATTATTTTCAAATTTGTACATATACCTTTAAAATCACTTTTTATAATAATTGATATTTTTTCATAATTTTCCATATTTTTATCAACTTATTTTCTAATTTATTCAGTACTTTATATCCGATAATTATTCATAAATTGCATTACAAATAATTTCAAAAATATTTCTTAGCTCAAATATCATTTTTTTAAATCCTATTAGGATTTAACTATTTCACAAATTAACCAATTTGACATTATTTGGCTATAATTACAACAACTTTGCAATTATAGCCTAATTACACATTTTATGCTATTTTAATTCAATAATCAGTCATTTTATATTTTACACTAGTTAATTACCTTAATTTCACCTATTTAGCCTTAATTTCATTTTATCTAATTATTAGCTATTTTTATTAATTATTTATCTATTTTAATGGGTATTTAACAAATAGTCAATTTTTATTTAAAATCTAACCTAAATCAAATCTAGTCCTAACCCATTTAATTGGCCCAAAACTACCCAAGCCCTATCTCTAAGCCTACCCGACCCAGCGCCTGATTGAATCCCGGTAGTTGATCAATTTTGATCAATGGCCCAAAATCACCCTTTCCTAATTTAACCCCTAATGACTACCCCCCCCCCCTCATTTCCCCCGTTCCCATTCTCTCTCAACCGTCTCTGTATCTCTGGTTCTCTCTAGAACCTTCCACCTTCCCTCCTCTCCGATGGAATCTGTCCATCTTCTCCGGCCACCTCCCTCGTCGGANCCCCCATTCTCATTGGCCCCCGTCTCACTTCTCTCACAACCTCTCTGGTTCTCTCTATGTTCTCTCTAGAACCTTCCATCTCCCACCCTCTCCGATGGACTCTGTCCATCCTCTCCGGCCACCTCCCTCGCCGGAAGTCATGTCCTCTCACCCTCTCCTAGCCCCTGCTTCACCCCACGCCGGTTTGACACTACCCTAAGGTCCTCAGGTGAGCCTGGAGCGGTTCAACTCCCCCTACGGCCTTTCATGCCATTTTTCGGCCACCTCCGGCCATTCGAGTAAGATCTATGACTTTTGGGTTAAAACGAGTAATGTTTGAAGTTTTCTTATCTTTTCTGGGTTCTCTTTGAAACCCTAATTCTTAAAACCCTCCGATTCTTTTAGATCTATGATAGATCTGTGTATATTTTAACTTATTTCGTTGTTTTCTCAAAGATTTTCCGATTTCTCTCTAAAACAACTCTTCGTTTTCAACTAGGGTTTCATGACCCGTTTATAAATGATTTCCCATGATTTTTTAGTATTATCCAAGGGTATCTACTGTGTTTTAGTGATTCATTTAAGCTTCTCTCCTTTATTTGGCTCGTTGTGATGAAATCTCTAATTTTAAACCTAACCCTGAGTTCCTGATTTGTCTTTGAATATGTGTTTGCGTTTCATGAGCTTTGTGATTCACTGACATTTTACCCTATGATATTCATCTATGTCTTTGATTTAACTTGATTTCTCGTTTATCTCACTATTTACCCTATAAATTCATGTGAATCCCTAATTTCACATGTTTTCACTACTAGGGTTTCTGACTTCTTGCCTGTTATTTATTCAATTCATGTTAATCTACTTCAATAATGTTATTCCTGTTCAAATCCTTGATTCTTTTGTAATTTTATTTTGATTAGGGTTCCTGATTTATTTGAATCCCTGATTCCTAGTGAGTTGAAAACCTTACTGATTTCTTATGGGATATTTTTACTAATTTCCGACCTTAGTTTATTTCTCACCTTGTTACATGATTAATTTGACGTTAATTGATTCCTATTCCTTTAATTAGAATCTGGTGAATCTAACCTCTATTATATGCTTGTACTGAGTTGAAATTGTTTCCTTATATGTTATATGCATGTCACATATGTGAACTTTTTTTATTTGATATTCGCCTACTAACCGTTTGAACTTAACCCCTTCAATTAAGGGATACTTATGCTGATTTTACACTATTTTGGATATTCCTCTAAGCTACATATGGTACCTTTCCTTGTTTGCTGTCTGATAATACCGTTTGAACTTGATTCCTTCAATTAAGGNATATATATATATATATATATATATATATATATATATATGTTCAACTCTCCCTCTCACAACTAAAAACTCTATGCTCTTTCTCTTTTCTGTACTACTTGCTATTCTCCTAAGTTAGCCGGTTGCAAGCCAAGGCTAACTATTGTGCATTTTCTACTTCCAGTTTGTGTTACTGCTTTCTTCACTTTTTGGTATGTTCTAATTCCGATTTCAGTTCTCAAACCAACATGTTTCTACTACTGTTGCAATTCATTGTGTTTCTAATTTGCGTTTACTTATTATTTTTTTGTTCAACATGTAACTAAGATCCTGAATCCCATATACATGTTAAGTTATGCTTTATTTTTCATGACCAACATGTCTCTGTATACTTAATACATGTTTCTTATGTGAATCCCCATGCCTGTGTTTGGTACATTGTTTTGATTAGGGTCTCAACTATTTGGTACTGTTATGATGTTCTAATCATATACCCCATTGTATTCCCCAATTCCCTGAACCCCTTAGGATCTCTGATTGTTTATGCATATTCCTACATGTTACATGTTTAGTACTCCGTACCTATGTGTCCCTCAATCCCCCTTTCCCTTGGTTGTGATGGATTGACTATTATGAGTTCTTTGTGTACTTGTTGGGTGTTTATGCTCTTTCTGGCTATTTCAGTGGTCAAACTTTTATTATGAGAAAGCTTTTTCGATTAAGTCTCTGTTCCAAAACTGCTTTTCTACTCAAAGTTTTCAAACTATATCAAGCACTCTCACTTTACTCCTAAACCTCTTAAGTTTTGCCCCCTTTGTGTGAGCATTGCCTTGGGATCCCTGAGCTCCCTCTGAACTTTGACACACTAAGGCTGGCCATTCCACACTGCACTTACTCTATCTTGGATATGAAATCTGGGTGTGAGCACTGCCCGGGATCCCTTGAGGTCCTTAGGGAACTCTGACACACCCGGATTGTGGAAAAGGTTGTGAAACACCATATGGAAATGAGGTTCTGGAGGATTTGGGCCTATTTGTAGGCTCTCTATAGAATAACTTTTTATTTTTCTTATTTCAATTATGTAATGCATGCTCAATGGTCTGTAATAATTTACTGTAAACAAATATTGGGGAGGGCTAGTGAAACGGGGAGGGTAGCTATATATTATCTAATTATCAACGGGTAGAAATCATGCCTTAGGAATTTTTATATTATATGTGCATCCATGTCATACTAGATATCATGTTCCTAGGATCCCATGTCTACTATTCATCTTTGCTTATAGTGATCACACAAAATCCTGCTCTTAAGTTAATGAATAGCATCAATAAAAACTGTTACTTATATGCATTCATGCTCTATGGAACCATAAATTCTGCTACTTGCATTAGATACCATGTTCTTAAGATCACTGTTTCAGCATCTCAATTGACATGTATATACATTGACCATCTAGAAATCCTGTTCCTAGGACAACTAATGCACACTGTCGCTATATAGATCCTGTTTAACAACTTAATAATCCTTTTACGCATTTAGAAAACATGTCTTAGGAATCCTGCATATTATGAACCATGCCAAGCATTTAGAAATCCTATTTTACGAATCCGCATTTAAAATCATTGCATACTCGCTTAGTCGCACCTAATTAAAAACTATTGATGCACGAAAAGGGTATAAAACATTTTCCCTCCCATGTTTAAATAAACTTGCAAATAATCTGTGTCTCTTGCAAACCTAGAACAACATGATCTAGGTGAAACAACTCCTATACTATTTTTCTTAATAATTCTAGTAATAATTGAGTATTATGCCACGCCTAGGCAAGCCTTAGGCAATCAATCTTGAAATAAAACTGGGACTGTCTTCTTGGAATTACTATCAGCGTGTTTAAAAATCAGTAGGCAAGCCTTATTAAGACTTCCTCTCTGAGTTATGTAATAAATCAGAACTCTGTTGTTATCACTTAGACGCCATGCTTAGGATCTGAATTCAGACCTTAATTATGTATGAGACATGTTGTTTATGTGTACTGTTTGTGGAGATCTTTGAGCCCTTTCCTGTTTATGTGTTACCCCTTATCTGCAGTCCTATTTGTTTCTCTATATGTCGCACTAGTATTTTACCTTTAAACGTAAGGGTCTGCCTAGAAACCCCTTTATAGGATAGAAGTCCTAAATTCCTCTGGGACTAATAGGAAGGGACGGGTAACAACATGCAATAGAGGTCGAGACCAACACTCGCTTTGGTTACTTTCACGGGGTGGGAAAGGGTAGATATGGATATGATGACCGGTGCATTAATACCACGTGTATCCCCTCTTTGAGGAGTGTCATACCGGGTATTGCATTGATGTGATCCATATTATAAACAAACTTAGGACATCCCTTTACTTTCATAAACATGCTTAGATCGTAATTCCTTTCAAAATCTAACTTTCCATTAACTGTTTTCAAATATCTGTGTACTTAGACTTAAATCCCCTATTATTTGAGCCATACTTGTTTATCTGCTAAATTGTACAAATTCACAAAAAGTTGTTTGGTCGGGAACCACACTTGTGGATCCTGAGGGGTTCCTAACACCTTCCCCTTAGGATAATTTCAAGCCCTTACCCTGTCTCTGGTTATAAATAAACCCCTAGGTGCCCTAACGCACCTTAAAATCGTTAGGTGGCGACTCTTCAAAAAATGCAAACCCCTTTCCCAAAAGGAACGAGTTGTCTCAACCCAATGTCATAAACCCTTTTCAACCGGGCCCCGGAAGGAGTTCTTTGGGGGAAAAAAGGGGGCGCGGCAGCATGGCGACTATGCTAGGGATTATTTTAGGCTTTTACCATTTCAAACTGCTTTGTGAATTTTTACCTTTACTTTGTTAATATTTGCACCCTTTCCCTTTCCCCTTTATGTGCAATTAATTGCTTATCTCTTTCAAGTATTTATTCTTTCCCAAAAGAAAATGACATGTTTCTTTGTTTCCCTTTTGTAACCGCTTTAAATCATAACTGTTGTATTTACCGCTTTCTTAACGTGAAAATACATGACAACATGCTTTTAATGCTTATTTATTATTGCATTATTCATGCTCAACATCATATTCCACTCGTGCCAAACAAATTACTATAGCAACGCTTGATGAGTTGTTGCGCCCTTCCTATATCATTACCCCCTAAATTTGGAAAGGCTTATTTGCGGTAAAACTAGTCGATCGGTGGTGCAGTCGACGGTTTTGTGCCTTTCCCCCTTGAGTTGTCCGCTCAAGGGTACCAGTCTAAGACCTCATAGAAACCTTACTCTGTTATACTGCTGCATACATCATGATCAAACCTAGCCAGGATAATGTGTTGTCTGCACAATAGCCTTTAAGATAGCCTTGTCCAAAAGTCCACTGGGTTTCCATAAACCCAAACAAACATCATCACGTTCTGTGAATTATTTGGAGAATTAAATGTTTCATGCTAATTGTTGATGTTAAATAGTCGAGTCCGGTGGGGGTAAGGGCCTAACCTTGTTTGCCTTGCAGAAACATGAGGCACGAAGTCCCCAGATTCGCCATGGTCACCAACATCCATCCAAAATTTCTAAATTGATGGGAGGATTTACATTCTAGTGACAAAACCCTCGTTAGAAAATATCTGGGTAATCTACCATCCCTCTTGGAGATCCAGCCTAACAACATGATAATAGAGGCTGCTACCTTATTTTTGGATTGTGAAAGGGCCGTGTTCCGCTTTGGGGACATCCAAATGACACATTTGCTAGAGGAGATAGGAGGACTGGCCGACCTAGTTTGGGAAACTCCGGGTTTGCTGATGCCTGAGAACCGCACGGGCAAGGGTTTCCTTAAAATGATGGGCCTGAAGAAGAATGCAGAATTGGTATGCCTAAAAGAGTCATACATCCCTTTTGACTAGCTGTATGAAAGGTACGGTCGCAGAAAATCATACCGTACCTACCATGATGAGTTTTCCATCATATCCTTGGGACACATCCACTGCAGGGTATTCATCTTCATGTTTTGCTTCCTGGGTCTAATCGTGTTTCCAATGAAAAAAGAAAGAATCCCTACTAGGTTGGCCATGGTAACTAAGACCCTAATGGAGGGGATTGGTGGGCAGACATTCAACATTGTGCCCGTGATTATTTCAGACATATACCGAGCCTTGGAGAAATGTCAAAGAGGAGCGAAACACTTCGAGGGTTGCAACTTATTACTTCAGCTTTGGCTCTTAGAACATCTACAAAAGGGCCAGTATCGACAAGAGTTCCAGCGAAGGGCGTGGAATGACCGTATCGCTTTCCACCATCATAAGCGAATGACTCACATTCCCGACATGTTCGCTCAGCCCGAGAATGCCAAGGAATGGGTAATCTAACTAAAGAACAAGTTCAATGGATGTTCGAGTGGTTTCCGACAGATGAGTTCATTGCCTGGTCCATAGATGCACCATTCCTGATACTGATTGGCTTGAGAGGAACATACCCTTACGTCCCTCTCCGAGTTATAAGACAATCAGGTAGGAAGCAAGTCATACTAAGGGTCGACAAGATGAGCCATCTTCGAGCCGACTTCCAAAATTATGATAGTCCTCACAAGTGCCAAGCCCAACACATGTGGCACTGCAAGATCGTAATGGAAAAAGACACCATTAAGCCAGACAGATAACATGCCGGTTGTACCCCTTTCTATTCTGGTTGGTTGGAAGACAATTGGGATGGTTTGGGAAAGCTAGGGTTCGTTCAAGGCCACATGATTATAGATGAAAAGGCCGAGGTGCAGGTCAAATACAACCACCTGCGTAAAAGTATCCTTGAATGCGAGAGCGAGCACCGCGAGATACACGAGTCCAATAAGAAGCTGATTGAGGAATGGAAAGACATGGCCATCAGTACTAGCAAAAGGCTAGGGTATTTATAGCGAGGAATAGTAGAGCTAGAGGAAAAATTTCTCAAAAGGGTTGAAGACTGTCAAAAGGCTGAAACGACCGAAGGTGGACATCTAGACAAAGCATACCTATTGCTGGGACTTCGCGAGTTGGGGAAGCTGTTCAAAAGAAGCAAGAATGCCGAGTTTGGGGAAGGTCCTTTTGGGACCAAATAGATAGGAATGTCTTTCTTTTGTTTTATCAATGTAATAAGGCCAGTGGCCATTAGTGACCTTTATTTCTTGTTTATTTAGTGTCGTTTTGGGATTCATCTATTTTTTATCACTAAAATGAGGCATTTAGCATTTTAAGTTGTCCAAATCAATTTGTCGCTAGGCCCACCTCAGGCACAAAAAAGTTTCCAAATTAGGACACACTTTACATTCCCGCACAATGTGTTTAAATACTGCAATACTTTTTCATAATCCTCACCGACTTGGCTACCTTTTTGTTTTGTTTTGTTTCTTTTATTTTATTATCCGCCCCCTAAAGGTTAGTTCGTGCACTCTGGCATCATCATCTTATCTCACAAGATCCAGGGGCCCTCCACCCACTCCTCCTCCTAGTCCTCCTAAAGACAAGAATAAAATGGAAGATTCAAGCAACATCAGGAAGGAGAACACATCTGAACGGGTAGATGCCACTGATGGCCAGGGTATTCGGGTTCCAAACGAGAATATGTCACAACTTGAACAGAAGTTATTGAAATTCCAAGAAGATCTTGATCAGGTTCGAAATCTGGCAAACCTGTCATTCTCCCTCAACATCCCAGACGTCACCCTCCCAAACATTCAAAATCCTACACCTCCACAAAATATCCCAAGACAGTAGAATCATCCCGCACCTCACCGTCACGCCACTCCACCAAAGAACCTACTTCTCCCAATGTAATGCAATACCTGCCATACCCCAAATAACACTCCACTACTTATCCCAGAACATCAGAACTCCACAACTGACCATTTCCACACCCATGTACCAGGCCACCATAATAATCCTATTTACGTGGAGACCGTGCCACACTCCACTCCACCTATCCCATACACATCTAAGTCTAATGAAAAGGATCTGCTTATCAAGAACTTGGCCGAGGAATTTAAGAAGATGACCAGCCGGGTTTAAGGCGTTGAGGGAATAAAGGGAGTCAAAGGGATGAACTATGAGGACCTCGCATACAGCCTGATGTTGAACTACATGAGTGGTACAAACCTCCGAAGTTCGAAATGTTTGATGGTACAGGTGATCCAAGGGTCCATCTGAGAACCTATTGTGACAAGCTGGTTGGAGTGGGGAATAATGAAAGGATCCGCATGAAGCTGTTCATGAGGAGCTTGAAAGGAGATGCATTGTCGTGGTACATCAGCCAAGATCCCAAGAAGTGGTCGAACTGGGTAAGCATGTCATCTGACTTCATGGACAGGTTCAGATTTAATATAGAGAACGCACCAGACGTGTTCTACATCCAGAATTTGAAGAAGAAGCCCACTGATACATTTCGCGAGTATGCTACTCGCTGGAGGTCCGACGCTGCTAAAGTTAGACCCGCCTTAGAGGAGGAACAGATGAACAAGTTCTTTGTTCGGGCTCAGGACCCGCAATACTACGAACAATTGATGATGATTGAGAACTACAAGTACTCTGACATTATCAAATTGGGAGAGCGGATTGAAGAAGGTATTAAGAGTGTCACGGTCACAAATTTTGAAGCCTTACAAGCTACGAATAAGACTCTACAGTCCGGTGGTGTGTCCAAGAAAAGGGACGTGGGAGCCGTGATGGTTACACAAAGAACCAAATCCCCACTCAAATACCAAACTTACCCAACACCTCCACTCACATATCAACCAACCCCAAATTACCAAGCACCCACACCTTCATACCAAGCTCCACCACCAACTTATCAATCATCTCCACCACCCACATATCAACTTGCTTCACCCAGATACTCCTAACCCGCTCCTGTCTACCACACTTACAACCCTCAACCATCCCATTATCAATCACCCCCTTCATGCCAAAACTTCCCTAGACCTCGACCTAATTTTGACCGCAGACCTCAAAACAGTATACCGCCATCGCTGAACCCATCGACCAGCTGTATGAGAAGCTCAAAACTGCTGGTTATGTCACACCCATCCATGCTGCAACCCCTGAGAACCCCCATCAGTGGGTTAACCCAAATAAATCATGTGCATACCACTCCGGCATGAAAGGGCACACCATCGATGAATGCCGCTCTTTGAAAGACAAAATACAGTCCCTGATTGATAACAAGATCATTGTGGAAAAGGAACCCGCTCCAAACGTCCACAACAATCCCCTGCCAGACCATAAGGGTGGAGGTGTCCACATGATTGAAATACAAGATGACTGGAATCCCGAGGGATCGATCGGGTTGATCGTAGAAGGCGATGACCCAAAGAAACCGGCAATTACTTTCAATCCGATCATAGTCCAGATTCAACCATCTGAGGATGCTGAGGTAAATATGTCTATACCTCTTGAGTTTGAAGCAGCGCCACCCGCAAAGACACCGGCACCCATTGAGGTCGAATTCGTGTCTCCAGTAAATGCACCCGTACCATTTGAGGTTGCAGTCTTGCCACCCAAGGCACATGTTCCGTTCAAAGTAATGATAGTCGCGCTGATCACAGTGGCGATGTCAACCACGCCACCTTTCTATACAAATGTTGTACCCTGGAACTATACAGCCGAGGCGAGAAGGAAAGGTAAAGTCAAGACTGAAGAAGTTGTCGCAGCACAGGGTATGACGAGAACTGGTAGAATCTACACACCTGAACATCTGGCTGAGACAAGCAAGCAGGATTCCAATCAGCCACCCCTTATTGAGACAGGTTCAGACGACCTTTGGAGGAAAGTACCGGCCAAGGAGTATTCGGTCATCGACCAGCTGAACAAGACTCCAGCACAAATATCCATTCTCTCTTTGCTGCAGAATTCTGAGACGCACATGAGCGCTTTATTGAAGGTGTTGAACGAAGCCTATGTGCCGAACAACATCACTAGCGAGGAAATGGCCAATATGGTAGGCCAAGTGCTGGAAAGTCATAAGATCACCTTTCATGAAGACGATCTTCCACCTGAAGGGCTGGGTCACAACAAAGCACAACACATCACCGTGCAATGCGAAGATTATTTCATCCCCAGATCCTGATCGATGGAGGATCCAGTATTAACATCTGTCCGTTAATAACACTCAAGAAATTGGGTAAAGGCCTGCATGAGATAAAGGATGGAGCAATCAATGTGAAAGCTTTCAATGGTTCTCAAAGGTCCACCATTGGTGAGATTAGTCTATGCATGTATATGGGACCAACCTGGTTCGAGGTCGATTTCCAAGTAATAGATGTACCAGCGTCCTACAACTTGCTATTAAGACGACCATGGATCCATGCTGCTGGGGCGGTAGCATCAATGCTACACCAGGCAGTGAAGTTTGAGTGGAACCACCAGGAGGTGATTATTCATGGCGATGGTAGCAATCCTATTTACAGTCGCCAAAGCATTCCGGAAATAGAGGGAAGAAGGAAGCTAGGTGGATAAACTTACCACCACATTGAACGGGTCAATGCTATCGACAAAGACAAATGGTAGGATAGCAAAATCGAAAGCATATTAAGCTGGAGTGGGTACGAGCATGGCAAAGGGCTTGACAAGAAACTCCAAGGAATCTCTAAACCCATAAAGGTCAAGAAATATTGTACTACCTTCGGTTTGGGATATGGATACACCTGGGAAGAATTCAATAGCTGGTCGACACCATGGCGCGGTCCTTACTACCCTTTGGAGCAGCCAATATCACATCTGGAGCAGACCTTTCAGCAAGCTGGCATTATTTATGGGACAGACAAAGAGGAAGCACTCGCCGCATTGAGGAACCTATTCCTAGAGGATGATAACATGGAATGTTGTGTTATTCTCGAGGAGGAGGGGGAGGAAGGCCCTTCCATACAGGCTGTGAGTAAAGGAGCATACCTCAAGAATTGGACCATCATGACAACCAAAGGCCGATGAGCCTCGGGGTAGCAAGGCTAAAACAAACGTTATTCATTGTTTTTCTTTGCTAAATGATTTTCCTTTCGCATTTTATTTCTTGCAATAAGATCTTCAATGTTCAAAACAATTATTCAATTTATCAAAAGAATTTTAATTTTTCTTATGAATCAATATTTGTTGTTATCATTTTTCTCTCATTACTTTACCTATACAACATTACTATTACCTGGTTTAATGAACCAATGACTGTGACATCCAACGAGACAACGCAACAAACATACATTGCTTCAGAGGAAGATGACATACCTGACGAGATTATCGAGAAAATCGAGAATTTTGAGAATAGACCTAAGTCCAACCTGGACGATACCAAGGTTGTCAACTTGGGAGACTCAGAAAACGTCAAGGAAACACGAATCAACATTCACCTGTCGCCATCAGAGAAGAAAGAATACACAGAATTTTTAAAGGAGTGTGAGGACATATTCGCCTGGTCGTACGATGACATGACTGGTCTGAGTACATATATTGTGGCTCACAAACTGCCAACCAATCCAATGTGTCCACCAGTCAAGCAAAAGCTCAGAAAATTCAAGCCTTATATGAGCTTGAAAATCAAGGAAGAAGTTACCAAGCAGATCAACGCCAAGGTTCTCACGGTAGTTGAGTACCCGACATGGTTAGCTAACAGCGTGCAAGTACCAAAGAAATATGGGAAGGTCAGGGTCTGTGTCGACTACCGGGATCTCAACCGGGCCAGTCCGAAAGACAACTTCCCTTTGCCAAACCATGTGATGTGGTTCAGCATGGAATAAGCATTTCTACTGAAGGCGACTCGAGGAAGATGATCATCAGAGAGTTTTAAAGTTGTGGGGATCTGCTGGTTTAAGTGCTACAGGGAATGGTATTGAATTGAGGCAATAATTGGGCAACATACGATGAAGGGAGACATGTGAGAAAATGTCAGGCGGGGGCTAAATTTCTAAAGGGCCAGGCGTAAGGAAAGGAAGTCAGGTAGTGCTTAAGGAATAAGGTTAACCAAAGTGGGAGAGCGGCAGCATAGTGGTGAATTAGAAGATATGGTAGCGCATTTAGTAGATGTCTATGAGGAGCGGACGAACTGGTAAAGTTGGTGAATGAGAACAGGCTTAGGATGGGGTATTGATGTGGTAGAGAGTGTGCATTACGACGTCATTGGAAGGTGTCAGTTGGTGATTTCCACATGTGGGTTATCTCCTGTGAGTAGGTTAACATTGTGTGGTTGGCAAGTTTCTGCGAGGGATGCTAGTGGCTACTCGGTAGGAGGCAGAATGTGTGAATGATACTAGAGGATTGGAGTATTTAGGGAAGGCTAACGGAGGAATTTGGAAGAATTGGACGGATTGGTTGAGCAAGATTATGTTAACAAAGGAAGAGGGATTCCAACATGGGCCTAGAGTAGTGCAAGGAGTAGCTTCGGGCTAAGTGGGGGAGTCCCACCGCCTACAGTTGGGTTTTAGGATTATCTTCTCATGGGGGTTACGAATTGTCTGCATATTGGAAAGTTATTGTAGCTAAGGGAAATGAGTAAAAGGGTGATCGTGCATGGGATTTGTTAAATGTGTGCAAAGCGGGCCCTATTGGATCAGGGTTAGGTTTGAGAAGATTCAGAAATTTTGCTTAAGGCATATAGGCGAGTGGTAAGGGTAGCGACTCAATCACGTACTTTGTTGAGGGGATGTTCATGTGTTGGAAGAGCCTTGGAGTTGATTATATTCGGGGCCAGTTAGAGTTGGTGACTCTCAATGTTGGAAGAGCCTTGGAAAATGGTTGCAATGTTCTATGTTTTTTTTCCCAGCATGCAGAAGAGTATTGGAGGAATGAGAGAAATAAGCTTCGGGTTGTAGAATGATTATCAGAAGGGTATGAGACCGTTTGCGGGATTTAGACAGCATGGTCTGGTGACATAAGGTCACTCAAGAGGAGTGTGGATTTGGGTTCACAATGTTTTGGACGAAGCTATTGTTATCCTAAGTCAAGTTAAGGATGAATAAGAAGAAGATATATTGGTTGGCCATGGTTGAAATGGCACAGGTACGACAGTGATCAGTCTCGTTAGGGTGAGTAAATTAAGCATGTGGTTTGTGCCAGCGTGCATGGGGCTTGTCGGCCGCCGTAACATATCGTAATTGGAAGCATTCAAGCATGATGACTTGTAAAGTGTAGGCGGATTCCCGGAAGGATTAAGGTGATATAGACCACTACTTAAGGATTTGCATGTTGGGTGATTGTGAGAATTCACTTGTGTGTTGTTATGGTTCTCTTGAATTTAGATAAGTAGATGCTTCTATGTGATGAAGCGCTCACCCTAATGATGGTTCAGGAGTTATGATGGAATTCTTGCGCTATTTCATACTGGCATGTCGGGTGCAGTAAGCAGTAGAGAACTAGGAGTAAGGATTGCGATTTCGGCTCGGTATTAACAAGGATGTCATGAGCTCGGATGAGCGAGAAATAAGGGTTTGAAAGTCCAGAGTAAGCTGGTGTTATCTTCAGTGTCACCTGAGATCGATGTTCTGTGTAAGAGGCTTGCACCCTAGTTATGAGTTCTTGATTTGTTTTACGGCATTGATGGGGCCGGTGGTATGGTGCAAACTTGTTACCTTGTGTGGAAGGTCGTGGGAGCGTGACCACGGGAAGATTGTATAAGTGTGACTTGTGGCCACCTAATTGATTGAAGGTTTAGACCAAGTATAAGGAAGTGTATTGTTGCTTATTTGAAAGTGTATGCTTGGAAGGCGTTCAGTTCATTTTCGTTGTGGGTTATGGGGTGTTGTCCCGGCTGTGATGGTGGTTCTTGCATGTTATGCGAGGAAGTGGGTTATTATGGACCCAAGTCAAGCTATTAGCTTAGTTCAGTGTGAGCGGAATTGGCTTGAAGTGCGCAAATGGATGAAACAGGGCTATGGGCTTCATGTAAGTCAGATGTGTTCATTTCAGTATAGCGCTCCTCAAGAAGGGGCGTTGGAATATCATATGTTGTTTCCGTCAAATTCATGTATATTATGATGGTGCCGTATGAGTTGTGAAAAGGCTTGATAGATCCCTATATGTTGAGTCTCCGTGTAGTGATGATGTTATGTGAGAAGGAGATCTCTTGAGATTAAGAGTATATATATCGCACCTCAGTTGTGCTTAAGTTTTGTAGCATATCTATCAGTCTCCCCAGGATGGTATTATGCACCTAGCGTGCTTATGACCGATATTCAGTATTTTGCAATAGTGAGCAATTCATCTCCGTGTATATCTCCTTATGCGAATTTTATGATGGGATCGGGTGGCACGCCGCCACGAGTATGTTATTTGTGTTGGGTGTCACGCCGCCACGGGTATGTTATTTAGATCGGGTTGCACGCCGCAACAGTGTGGCGTTGAATATGGTTCCCTAAAATTTATTTTCTTCTTGTGTTTTGCTTCCTATATTTGAAGGGAGTTCATATTTGTAGCGTGAGTCCAGTAGTCCCTTCCTGAGTCATTTCCTTATGTATCATGTTCGAATTGTGTCCTATTGGCGCATTGTGGCATCGCGTGAGACTATTGGTCATGTCTGGGGTGATTGGCTGTCTGAGCAGCTCATACTGGGTGAGACGAGGTTTATGGGTCAGAGATCAGTACGACGAGATTATGTGAAGAACATTAAGGGAAAAATACATGTATTTGAGTAGTAATGAGATGATGATTTTAGTCAAAAAGGAGAGAATATATATTTGGTTAACTCTGTAATTGGTAAGAAATTTCTACACATCTCCTCCGTTGTGGTGGTATCGTCGGCATTATAGCAGGATGTTATGTATATCAGCAGATGCATTGGGAGCATCAGATTCGTGGAATTTTGGCTATTAAGGTTCAGGGAGTGTCGATGTGGTTAGATGATGAATTATGCAGTGCATGGTGTTAATTCGGCAAAGGTATGCAATCAAGCTCTGATATATCGTGTGGTAATTGATAACACCTGTTCATATATTGGAAACAGACCTAGCAGAGAATTTCAGGTGTTGGAATTGGGTTCAGAGCTAATTGTATGGATAAAAGAGGATATCTTCAGATTTGATCAAGCTAATGTGCTCATCTGAGTTGTGGTAGAACGGGAAGGTGCACGAGGTGTTAAACAATGATTTCAGATAACTCAAGAGTCGTTCTTGGCACGTTCGACGACGAACGTATGTTTAAGTGGGGGAGAATGTAACGACCCGACCGGTCGTTTTGAGCTCTAGCGCGTCGTTCAACAGTTTGAGGTCATGAGCAGCTTCATTTCAGGTATTATGACTCGTAGGCGTGGTCGGAGTTGAATTTCGGGAAGTTCGACGTCAAATTGGAAGGAAAATTCTCATTTCGGAAGGCTTAAGTTGGAAGAATTGACTAAGATTGGAATTTTGAGTAAACTGTGATGACCCAAAAATGGGTCATCTTATGAGAACCTAATTTTTGACTATNTATGCCCGGAATCGAATTCCGAGGACCCAAGTCCGAGAAATGAATTTTTAAAGAAAATTATTTTATGAAAATATTAAAGGCTTATGAAAATGAACCTTGACGTGAAACCTGTGCTGCCGGGCCCGTATTATGATTTCGGAGCCCGAAACATGTTCAATATGTGTTATATAAGTTATCTGTGAAATTTGGTAAGAAACAGAGTTGATTTGATTGGTTTTGGATCAAAATGAGGAAAATTGGAGTTAATGAAGTTTTGAGGTTTTTAAAGAATTTGAAATTTGGCTTGAAAGGTGAGTTTATGTTCTCGAGGTCCGAATGAAATTCCGAGACCGGTAATAGTTCCGTTGTGTCATTCATAACTTGTCTGCAAAATTTGAAGTCATTCCGAGTAGTTTAGGCCGGTTCGGCGCGTTGAAGTGAATTCTAGAATTTCAAGTTCTTAAGTTTTGATTCAATTTGGTTTTGGGGTTGAATTCTGAGTTTCGTTGTTGTTATTCAGGTTCCGGAAGTTCGAGCGAGTCCGTATCATGAATACAGACTTGCCGGTGCTTTTGGACGGAGTCCCGTGGGGCTCGAGTGTGTTTTAGACCCCCGAGAGCTAAGTTGGAAAAACCAGAATTTCTGCTATCTGATTTCCTTCTCTGCGATCGCAGAAGGTGGGTTGCGATCGCGGAGAAGGATTTTGCTGGGTTGTTGATTGTTCTCAGCGATCACAACTTCCCCTTTGCGATCGCAGTGGTCTGGGTTCCACACCTTCGTGATCACAGTCTTTTATCGCGATCGCATAGAGTCGCGTCTGGGCCGGGCGAGTTTGTTCTTCGCGATCGCAGGACCTTTGCCGCGATCGCAGAGGTCTGGCCAGTTGGCCTTCGCGATCGCAGGACCTCTGCCGCGATCGCAGAGGTCTGGCCAGTTGGCCTTCGCGATCGGAGGCCCCTTGTCGTGATCGAAGTTAAGGAATCACTGGGTAGTTTTATAAAATACGGGACTTAGCCTTGTTCCTCCATTTTCATCTTCCTCTTCAAGATTTTAGAGAGCTCTTCAAGGGACCTTCCACCACTGCTATTGAGGTAAGTAAACTCCATAGTTTTACTAGTTTCAAACACTAATCCCTAGTTAAATTCACTACTAAATTATCTAAAATCATAGAATTAGGTAGTAATTATAGGGTTCTTGAGGACATTGTAATTTTCCATTTTAGGCCATTAAATCAAGTAGAAATCACACCTTAATGATCCTTAGGCTATAGGTGAGTGATCCCTTCGAGAATTTTTGGAATTTGACCATGAGAGGCCGGGTTTGGAAATTGGGAATTCTTCAAGAATGCCGATTTTATTGAATAACTAAGATAAGTTATCACATTGTACATGCATTGATGTTATTGTATATATTTTGACTAGTTGCGAGTCCTCGGGTATAGAATTCGGAGTTTCGGGCGCAATTGTGGTCCGAGGGGTAGATTCGACACGAGGTGAGTCTCCTTTCTAACCTTGTAAGAGGGAATTGTCCCCATAGGTGATGTATATGCTATGTGTAACTTGTTTGGGGTCTACGTACGCGCCAAGTGGCGAGAGTCCGTACGAAGCGGCTATTATTGTTATGTCCGGGTAGTTAGGCCCACATCATGCCTTGTATGTTTTCCTGTAATGCCTTAAATATGTTTTTCTTGTAATGCCTGATATGTTTTTCCTTGTAATGCTTCATATGATTTATTGTAATGCCATACGTACTACGAAATTATGTTTTGCACCGCGTTATTCTTCTGAGGCTTTATTGAAAAGAAATTGTGAAATATATGGGAGCGGGCCGTACGCCACAGCGGAATTGAAAAGAAATTGTGAAATATATGGGAGCGGGCCGTACACCACGGGGGAATTGAAAAGAAAATTTGAAATATATGGGAGTGGGCCGTACGCCACGGCGGAATTGAAAAGAAATTGTGAAATATATGGGAGCGGGCCGTACGCCACGACAGAATTGAAAAGTAATTGAAATATATAGGATCGGGCCGTACGCCACGGCAGTGTTGAAAGCAATTAAATATATGGGATCGGGCCGTACGCCACGACAATGTTGAAAAGAAATTGAAATGAATATGGGATCGGGCCGTACGCCACGACAATGTTGAAAAGAAATTGAAATGAATATGGGATCGGGCCGTACGCCACGACGAATATAGAAAGTGCCTTATAGGAGAGGGCCGTACGCCACGGCGGATCTAAGAATTTGTGATTATTGTTTCATTCGGTGGTCTTACTCTTGAAAGTACTTTATTGTTTAAGTTCAGTAGCTGTTTGGATTTTTTCTGCTTTTAGTATATGNNCGGTGCTGGATATTGATAGCGTGGTCATACTTCACGGTGAGCTGCTTTCCCGGTGACTTTCTAGAAGCACCCTGGAGCTCTTTTGTTGTATTCCTCTGTCCATTTCATTCAGACGGAGACTCTGTATATATTGTAATCACTGTATATTCAGTAGTTGCCCATGACACTCGTGACACTAGTTCCTGGCACACACGCGTAGTGTATTTATATTGTTGGGGTTTCGGGATGTATATCCATGTGTATGTTATATCTCGGCTTTGTATCTACTATGACTTACTTTCGCTCAAGGCTAGTATCATGTTAGTTGTTATAACTGGTAATCTCTGACTTGTTTAATTAGATGGGAAGAGTATCACTTGGTGTGATTTGCGTTGGCTCGCCTAACCCCGTCGTTGGGTGCCATCACGACTCAGATTAGGATTCTGGGTCGTGACATAAACGACCTCGGAATCAGGATTCGAAGGTTCTAGCAAGTTCGTATGATGATTTTGGACTTGGGCGTATGTCCGCATCAGGTTTTGGATAACGCGGGAGCATTTCAGCGTATATTCTGGAAGTTAGCATTTTAGAAGAATTTCATAAATCTGGGTTGAAAGGCATTTCAGTGATGTAGATGTCCGCTTGGGATTCCGAGCAAGGGAATAACTCCGTATGGTGATTCTGGAGTTGGGAGCGCGATCGGAAGTGAATTCGGATGTCTGGAAGTCATTTTGAAGTCATTTGGCTAAAGATAGAAATTTGAGGTTTTTTGAAGAATCCGACCGGAAGTGGAAATTTTGATATCGGGATTGGAATGCGATTCCGGAAGTTTGAGCAGGTCCGTAATGTCGAATATGACTTACTTGCAAAATTTGGTGTCATTCCGAGTAGTATAGGTCGGTTCGGCGCATTGTCAACGAATTCAAGAACTTAAAGTTCTTAAGTTTGATTCTAGGGAGTTTTGAGGTATGATTCTGAGTTTTAGCGTTATTTTGGGTGTTCCGAAGGCTCGAGCAAGTCCGTGGGATGATTTGGGACGTGTTGGCACGTTCAGTTTGATGTTCCGAGGGCTCGAGTGAGTTCTGGGTAGGTCCCGGGATGTCCTTAGGCTTAAAATATAGCTGTTGCAGGTCAGAGAAGTCAAATCTTTGAACCCGCCACCGCGGTCCGCGGTCCTTTTTGTGCTGACCGCCGTGGGGGGCTTCGCGGCCGTGGTCGTTTTTTTCGCGGTCCGCGGTGGAGGAGCTGGGCCACTGGTCCGACTTCGGAGGCCTATATCTTTTGATCTACAAGGAATTTTGAGATGATTCAAAAACGAAAGTTGTATCCCTTCGGTCTAGTTTCCAGAAAGGTAAAGAAATAGTAATGTGGACATCGCTAGAGAAAGTTATGGCTAAACCACTAAAGCATATTACTGCAGTCATTTTTCTTGGTTTTCTTGAGTTTTCTTGATTTTGCTAGCGCGGTCCGCAGTCCTTTTTTCGCTGACCGCGGTGGGGTTCCTGAGAGGAGTATAAATAAGTGGGATTTTCAGTTATTTTTCATTTTTCAAAACCCCAAAAACATAAGAGGCGATTTTCCAAACACCCTTTCTTCTCCAAAACGTTAGTAAGTGATTTCTCACTCATTTTCTTCACTCCTTAACTTCTTTTTACAAGATTTCATCCTAGAATCTAGGGTTTTCATGGTGGAATTGGGAATTTTTGGTAAAACCTAAGAATATTGAAATTTGGGGATTTAGACCTCAAATTGAGGTCGGATTCCAAAACCATTTATATATCCGGGCTTGGGGGCGAATGGGTAATCGGGTTTTGGTCCGAATTTCAGGTTTTGATCGAGCGGGCCCGGGTTTGATTTTTTACTTTTGAGGAAAGACTTTAGAAAACTCACTTCCATGCATTAGAATTGATTCATTTAGCATTAATATAATTAAGTAACTTGTGGCTAGTTTCGAATCCTTGGGAGACGAGTTTGGAGTTTCGGGCGCATTCTTGGCCCGAAAAATAGTTTCAACACGAGGTGAGTCTCCTTTCTAACCTTGTAAGAGGGAATTTTCCCCATAGGTTATTATAAATGAATGTATTTTCCTTATTTGTGGGGGCTACGCATGCACGAAGTGACGAGAGTCCGTGCGTAGCTACTATTATG